>JAJIBD010024394.1:0-70416 GCA_021461705.1 Cryptotis parvus
AAAAAAAATTAACTTTCTGCCCACATACCAAATTCCACAGGACGGAGCTATCATTCCCAACGTCCTCCTCTTCTGAAAATCCGACATGCCATCTCGTCGGGTAAAGAAGGGAACAGCACCAGGCTCTAGACAAAAGTCAGACCCAAACACCTGAAGAATCTAGCCATCAGTACTATCAATACACTAGCCTCGCTTTTCACACGGCTACCTGTCCGAATGGGGTACCCCCTAAAATAAAACTGGTGATTAGCTCTAACTAAAAATCAAGAAAGAGAGATATTGCACCAGATCTGAGCATTATCACACCACCATCTGACCATCTGTCCCTTATCTACAAGCTTTTATTATATGAGTCATCCTGAACAGGATTAGCAGAATACTAGATGAAGGGACACCCCCATGCGAGCAAGGTGGCTTCCGGAAAGGGATTCAGCAAAACCAACTACATATCCCACACAGTAATCAAAGCCTAATGAGGTTTGTAGGAGTACAAGATGCCGCTCTGTCTCACGCTCATTGATTTAACAGAAAGCCTTTGATTCTGTGGAGACTGAAGCAGTCATCGAAGCCCTAGCCAAACAGGGTGTTCAAACCCAATACAACAAGATCCCTCGGGAGCTGTATTACGGATTCACCACCAGGATCTCACCATTCTACAAAGAAGTGATCATTAATGGGAAAAGAGGGGTTCCACAGGGAGTGATACCATTTCACCAAAACTCTTCAGCGCCACCCTCGAGAAACATCATGCAACAATTAGGAAATATGGGAAGGAATGGGGAGGAAAAAGATAGATGGTCGGCCACTACATTCTCACCTCTGCTTCCCCCTGATGACATCGTTCTAATAATACCAAACATTAGCCAAGTGGCACAAATGCTGGCTGACTTCTACCGAGAATGTGGAAAAAGATAGGCTCTACAGCTGAACCTAAAGAAAACTATGTTCATGAAAAATGAAACTAGCTCCCAGAGCGCCCCATTCACTCTCAATGGAACAAACATCTCTTGAATGCAGCAGTTATGTGTAACCCAGGTCAAGAAGTCAACATGATGAACCCCCCAAAACCTGAGCTGCGCAGGAGGAAGCAGAGCGGCATGGAATGCCTTCAAAGGCATCGAAGAAATAGCTAAAAGGACAAAACCTCCGGCTCGAAGCACATCTCTTTGACTCCACTCCATTCTCCCTGCATTAACATACGCCCCAGAGACCTGGGCCCTACAAAAGCAGGATGAGAATGCTATTCGGGTCTCCCAGAGAGGAATCGAAAGAGCTATGCTTGGAATATCACGCCTCACTCAAGTGAGAGAAGGAATCCGGAGTTCTGACCTCCGCCGCTATTCCAGAATCAGGGACGCTGTCTCATTTGCCAAGGCATCGAAAAATCAGATGGGCTGGACATGTAATGCGTATTTGGAGATGACCGCTGGACTAGAGCCATTACCGACTGGATCCCACGGGATGCCAAAAGATCACGTGGCCGCCCACCTACAAGATGGTCAGATTTCCTTGTCAAGACCCTGAAGGAACGGTTTGAGGCTCTTCATATTCCTGAATCAACCAGGATGCCATTGGGCCACATTGGCACGTGATAGGGTCCAATGGAAATGTTACTGGCGCCCGCCGAGCAAATCGATGAATAACGGATTCAAGTGATCAAATGATCAAGTTTCCTTTCAGAGCTGACCTATTTCATCCAGAAATGAAATAGGGACACAAATTCCACTTTGTACTGGAAATCATAGCCCTTTGCTTGCATTAGAATGACTCGCTGAACCAGCAAAGCAGTCAGACTAACAATTCAGATCTGGATAAATAAAAATAGTGCTTTATTGGATTTTAAAATGTAGTGCTTCTTCTTTGTAGTTTATTTCCTTTTATTTTTGCTGACTTCAGTCAAACTCTCTGTGTCTGTCATCACAATCTGAGAATGTGAAGTTACAAGACTAAAATAAATCATGAATCACCAATTTAGAGGATAAAGGGAGAAAAGAGCTGCTCAACAGCATGACATAGTCATTCCACTGAATCGGCTGTATGCTGAAGCAAAACATTAGATGGCAGAAAAGCACAGAAGCCTTCCAGTTAGAAATAAATTCTCAAGTCATTCCTCAGTGTTCCCTTTTCAAATCTATCCTATCATGAATTGTTTGATGACATAAACAATAATATTGAATAATTGAAAAAACCCCAAATCTTTATTACTGTTAATTTTATTGAGGTCACCTCAAGAGGTGACTACAAGAGTATGCCACCCGCATGGCAAGCTAAATACCAGTAATACCTATGTTAGGTCATTCCCATGACCTAATATAATGGTTTGAGCCTTTTATGTTTCTGAGCGAGCAGATGCCCTTTGGCTCTACTAGCATGAGACAGGACATATGGATATGTTACTGGAGCCCGCTTGAGCAAATTGATGATGAACGGGAAGATAGTGATAGTGTTGGTAAATTTTATTGAGGTAACACTGGTTTTGAGTGTAAATGTTTTTAGAAATACAATATATCACCCCTGACTCAACCTTGTTGACTATTTTTCACCACGGACTATTGAACTCATCATGCCACTACCCTCCTCCTTTTGGAACCTCAATTCTTTAGTTAGAGCTGTGAATTTGTTTTTATTAGTCATTGTCTATTATCTTTTACATTTCTTTATATAACATAATGAGTGAGGTCATGGGCACTTATTATTTACTTATTTGGCTTAGCCTGATACACTCCAGTTCTATCGATGTTACAGGAACTGTAATACTTCACTTTTCTTATGGTTGAGTAGTGTCTCCACTGAGAATATGTGCCACTTCTTTATCCACTCACTTGTCATTTGGCAGTTGAGTTGCTTCCAGATATTGGCTATTCTAAATAATCTTCAGCAAACATAAGTGGACTTTATTTCAGATTAGTGCTTTAATGTTCTTTAGATAAAGGCTCACCTGATAAGTATTGAACTCTTAAAATGTGTAGGCTGCAACTTTGAAATACATAGTTAAATTTGGTGACAAAACCAAGAGTAAGATGTTTGTATTTCAATAACTCTTTGTATTTACAACTTTCAAGTCAACACATGGCCTTGTAAGCTGTGTTGAATTGGGAAATTGAGTAACTGCATGTCTTTCCAAACTAATACTAAGGAAATAATGGGGCCTGAGCCATAGCACAGGGGTTAGAATATTTGTTGTTCACTAGACCAACAGTGATTTTATCCTGAACCCCCATCAGGTACCTCTGACCCTGCCAGGAATAAGCAAAAAATCACTAAGAAAATATTTGATTATTTGAAAGCTACCACAGGATTAGAATAGATTCCTTTCCCAATAAAGAAGCAAAAGATAATAGAGAATGATGACCTCTTTGCAAAATTTTTAGTAAAGATGACTATAAATATATGTATTCTCTCTATTTATTGAACTTTATATGAGAAAGAAATGTATGTATTTTTAAATTTGTTGGAGACGTATTTTTAACACAGTACTACTTGATAATTTTTTTTATTTTTATTATACCACAGTGAGATATACAATTACAAAGATGTTCATGTTTGGGTTTCATTCATACAGTATTCCAGCACCCATCTCCACCAGTGCCCATTTTCCACCACCAATGCCCCCTGATTCCCTACCTCCCCCAGTCTGCGTGTATGGCAAGCAACTTTCTCTCTCTCTCTCTCTCTCTCTCTCTCTCTCTTCCTTCCCTTACACATTGTGTCTTGCAATACATTCATTTAGAGGTTATCATGTATATCCTTTTGCCTACTTTTCAATGCTCAGTTCTACCACTGTTGGTATATCTCACGGGTGGTATAATGAAATACTTTAAAAAAGGAAAAAGAAAAACTTGGTTTCCAAAATTATAGAGATCTGCACCTTGAGCAGTTATGATTTTCAAAGTTACTGAAAAAATTCTTCAAAGGATTAAACAAAGGTCATGGGTTTAAGTGCTACCAGTGAAAGACAGACAGAGACAGAGATAGAGAGGAAATAAGTGGTGCTATATAGACTAGTTATACTACTATAGAAATAGTTACTTCCTTAGAATAGCTGTGAGTATTTCCACTCTTCCTGTAAACACAGGACAAATGAGATGCTAAATGTGGATAAAAGATAAAACATGCTTTAATAATGGCTATCACTATCAATATGACTTCAGTTAAATAAAAGAGAGATTAGTTGGTTACTTGAAGTCTATAGTTTGCATTTATGTAAACTTTCAATCTCACCAAAACCCTAAATTTTACCTACTGCCTTTTTACTGAATGAATATTTGATTCTGGGTAGGTAGAAAAAGTTTCTGGAGCTACATACATGGTGCTGAGTTTGCTCCAAAATTTAGAGACTTTTTAAGTCATGGGAGTCCCAGTACTAAACTATTTTTTGGCTACTGTATTTTACTATCCCTTTTTTAGTATCAAATATAGAAAGAATCCCATTAATTCTTTTTATTGTTAGATTCTTTAATTTGAATTATCTTTTATCTTCTTTCTATAATTCTAAAAAATAACTGCCTTCTCTGATAAATACCAAAGTCCTGGAAAGTGGGTTAAATCCTGGCTTTGTTTACCTTTCTTGTTTTTAATTTTAGCTACACCTTTCTAGGTTTATGGACTCACTCCTGGGGTACTGGAGTGAGAACCATATGCAATGCTGGGATAAAACCTGTTGACCATATACAAGTACCTTAGTGTTGTATTATCTCTCTAGCCCATTCATCATTTAATCGTACCTAACACTGGAGTGATGACATCTTTGGAATAAATGAAAGAATAATTATTAGTTGAGTGTGCAAAAAGTAAAATAAATAATTGGGGTCAAGATGAAAAAAGATGGGTTTTTTTTGTTTTTCATTTCATAGCTTGAGAGAGAGCATTGTCTTAGGATTATTAATCTTGGCTATAATAAGTGAAACAGGAGGCTCAGCCTGCTTTCATTTTTCCCATATTTAACTATAGAAAATACACCGCACTGGATACAACAGTAAAGAACATGTAGGATATTGAAAATCTAGAATTCCAGGCACAGTAAGGAAAGTGATATACTGAATTTCTAAGTATAGGGGCTTGACTATTGCTTCTTATTTTCACCAGGAACTATACAGTGGGTGTATCAGTTATGTAAGTCCTCTACCACAGAATAGAAATTTGGAACTATCACTACTTTGTTTTAATACAGTATTTTATACTTTTTTGCCCTCAAGGTGTTGCAGGTGTGTCCGGGCTGCATAGGCAGGTGGTAGACAAGTGACAGATTTGTCTACACCCTGGCCTCTTCCCTGTGGGCCCTGGATGGTTGATGGTCTGACATGGAAAAGATTGGGCCCCAGGATGAACCCAGAGCCACGGCAGACCCTGGCAAGCTACCCGTGGTGTATTCGATATGCCAAAAACAGTAACAATAATGGACCCCCATTCCCAATGAATGAAAATGTTACTGGTTCCCTGCTCAAGCAAATCAATGAAAATGAGAAGACAAGTGATACAAGTGATTTTCTACTTTTAGTAAATTATTTTCTATCATAAATTCCCCCTTGACCTATCTGTAGGGGTTCACTTTTAGAATACTAATAATGGTATTCTAGATTCCACTTAAGCAGATCCTGATTTTTTTGCATTTTTCATGACTTGGTCACTGCTGCTCAAATACACAATTGTGTTTTGGCAGGAATATTGTTAACTACTGTTGGCTTGCCAAATCAAGATGATACCAAGACAGTCTTTATAAGTTCAGGTTATTTCTCTTTTAAAGGCCATCTATACTCAAGTCAATGGGTTAAATATGAGGGTGAATGGTGGTGATTTTTATACCCAACATAATCACAACAAAGCCTAAATGAATATCATACTCCCAGAGCAAATATCTTTGTTATAAAAGTCTTCTAACAAATCTTAGTGAACATTACTTGGGCTTTTGTGATATTGCAACAAGTACTTTCTGACACCAGGTATTACCTATATCTATGAAAGATATATCTAAAGTGATAACAATTACAATGATATAATATTTGTCCTCTAGGTTGATAGTCATTATTTTTCCAAAGAGGATTCCATAGGGACCAGAGTAATAGTACTTTCCTTGCACTCTTACAACCTGGGTTTCATCCACAGCACCCCACATTATCCTATGAACCTACCAGGAGTGATCCCTTAGTGCAGAGGCAGGGGTAAGCTGCTGGGTGTGGCCTACTAAGAGAAAGAGAAGAAGATAAATTGAGCCTGCACCTCGTGTGGCCTTTTAATCTTAAACTTTTGGAATATAGGCAAAATGTTTCAAGATCTTTACCTCAAAGGTATCTTCAATGATACAATGCCACTGGCAAAGGTGACAAAATGAAAAAAAAAAAAGGAACTCCATCAAATTAAAGAGTCTCTTCATGGTAAAAAAATGAGCTAAAACTAAAAGATAGCCAACTGAATGGGAAAAAAATATTTGTGGTCAACCCTCAGATATGCTTTTGATATACAGGATATATAAAGTAGACACCAAGATCAGCAACATCAACGAACATCAAAAATGGGAAGAGGAAATGAATAGGGACTTCTCTGAGGAGACCAACAGATGGCCAAAAAGCACATGCATAAATGGTCACCATTGTTGGATAACCTATTAGCCACACCATAGTTAGCCCTGAATCTTTGCAGTTCTGATGGGATTGCTTTCCTCCTTTGTATTTGCCATTTGTATATCCTTAGGTCAAAGAGATTTCTTGTATGAACATAAAAGGAATGTTCTGCAAACAGTACTTGTGAGTTAGTTTGACTTTAAATTAATGGCTTCTGAACATCCTGTCATATATTCTAAACTATAAGGCCCAGTATCAGCTAGTTTGGATATTTTTCCTTTCACCCCATTGTCTTCTATGAAGAACTGGATGATACCAGGAAGAGAGCCACCCTGGTTATGAAATGTGACCACATTTAAGGAACTCATCTCTACAAAGATTAAAGAGGAAGCCACACTAGCTTATCTCACCTAAAGGCGAGCCTTTAGGGCCTCACAGTGTGAATCAAGGTTTTGAAAGCAGAGAAGAATACTTGAGAAATTACTCCAGAGCTGAGTAGACTGGACACAGGGCCCTGTGGCGGATGGAGATATCAATCTAGCATGGGGAATATAGTTTTAATTATATGACTGATGTCTCCGTGAAAATACACCCTATAGATGTATTGTCTATTAGTTTCAGACCCTCTCTAGGTTTCCGTGTAAGAAACTAGATTGGAAGGAGGGCAGCAAATATCATCACTTAAGCTTAAGCTTGAGCCAGAGGTGTGGCCCCATGGGGATTGCACCTAAAGCTGGTTTTGAACTTTGGTTATGCCTACCCTGCCCCAGGGAAGTCTGAGGTTTTTGACTCTGGTGGGCTGGCAGACAAATAGCATGGTCAAGAAGCATGCACATGTGTGGGTGATCTCTTGATCAGAACACAGAGTCAGGACATCTGTTCGGCAGCTCTTGGTCTGTGTGTCTGTCAGCCAGTATGGTGGTGGCAGACTGTTAATTGTTGGTGTGGAGTGAAGTTGGAAGAAGTAAACAGCTTTTGGATGATCTATACTGGACTACTGGCCTTTTGCTCTTTGGTTTTCGGTCCCGAGCCTGACCAGGGAACTCGACAAACACCAATATTGCTAGGGACCCCTTAAAGCCCCAATACACCATCAGTTCACTGTCACTGTCTTCCGTTCATCATCGATTTGCTCGAGCGGGCACCAGTAACATCTCCATATGTCCTGTCTCATGCAAGTGGAGCCCAAGGGCACCTGCTTGCTCCAGGAACATAAAGAACCTCAAACCATTCCATCAGGTCATGGGAATGAGGTCTATAACTGTTACTGGTATTTGGCATATCAAATATGACATGGGTAGCTTGCCAGGCTCTGCAGTGCTGGTGGCATACTCTTGTAGTCAACAGTAGTAAAACCATTACTGAATGTAATGTAACCAGGTTACATTTTATCAAGTTAGTCTGGTAACAATCACAGCTTTGCACTTTGAGCTAAGGGACCCAAACCTACTCCTCAAAAACTCTATCCAGGAAAGCCGCGTGCTCACATCCAGAAGGCACCAAAGACCTTTACCAAATCCTCTTCTCAGGGTCTCCTCAACCAGACTCAACCCAAAAGAACACAAAGAGAAACTGACATCTTGCAAAGACAGAACGGCAGGATGGTGTCATGGGTGATTTCCGCACAGGTTGGTGCTGGTGACCACTCATCTGTAGGGCCCGGTCTGGACCCCTCACTCTCTCCAAACAGCGCGAGCCCAGCCCTTCTCCCCGTCCCCTTCCCGGCCCATCTGACCTGCGCGCCTGTACACCGTGTGTGTGCATGCTCGTGTGTGGCGTGCATCTGTATCCCGTGTTTGCGAGCTAGCGACTGTGTCTGTGTGTGTGGGAGTGCGTCCGTGCGTGTGTGCCTGTGCGTGTCCGTGAGCGCCGCATTCGCGCAAAGTGTCTGTGCGTGTGTCCGTGTTTGTGCGTGTGTGCGTGCGTGCATCTGTATCCCCGTGTTTTGGGCGCCTATCGGCTGTGTCTGTGTGTGGGAGTGCGTCCGTGCGTGTGCGCCTGTGCGTGTCCGTGAGCGTGCATCTGTGCAATGTGTGTCTGTGCGTGTGTCCGTGTTTATGCGTGTGTGCGTGCATCCTGTATCCCGTGTTTCCGGCACTAGCGGCCTGTCTGTGTGTGCAAATGTGTCCATGCGTGTGCGCTGTGTCTGTAGTGTGTCTGTGCATCTGTGTCTGTGCATATCCGTGTCTGGGCGTGTGTCCGTGTTTGTGCGTGTGTGCGTGCATCTGTATCCCCGTGTTTCCGGGCACTAGCGGCCTGTCTGTGTGTGCAAATGTGTCCATGCGTGTGCGTTGTGTCTGTAGTGTGTGTCTGTGCATCTGTTTCTGTGCATGTCCGTGTCTGGGCGTGTGTCCGTGTGTGTTTGGCGTGTCCGTGTGCCTGTGCGTGTCCGTGTGTGAGCACCGCCGGGCCCGGGGAGGCGGGAGCCCCGGAGGAGCGTAAACAAGGTGACAGGCGGCGCCGGGAGCGCCCAGGGGCTGAGGCCGCTGCCCAGCGCCTCGGCTGCGGGAAGCCCCCCCCCCGCGGCCCGCAGAGACCGAGCAGGCCCGGCCCGACCCCAAGGCCCGACCCCAAGGCCCGACCCCAAGGCCCGGGCCGAGCTGTCAGACAGCGCCCCGCACCGCCCTCGGGCCCGGCCACCCGCGGCCATCGGGCCGCACCTGGGCCAGGCGGAGGTCCACCCGGCGCCCCCCGCCCCGGACCCCGCCCACCCGTGCGGCCAGCTCCAAATCAAGACAACAGTGAGATATCATCTTACACCAGTGAAAATGAACTGCACATATAACTTTATTTTTTGCTTTTTTGGGGTCACACCCGGAGATGCTCAGGGGTTACTCCTGGCTCTGCACTCAGGAATTACTCCTGGCAGTGCTCGGGGACCTTATGGGATGCCAGGGATGGAACCTGGGTCGGCTACGTGCAAGACAAACACCCTATCAGCTGGAATATAGCTCGGCCCCATAACTTTGTAATTTAACATTGTTTTAGTAAGATAAAACTTTGAAAAAATTTAAAACTGAAAAATAAATTGCAATAGAATTTTTTTTTTATCACACCTGGCAATACTCAGGGGTTACTCCTGGCTCTGCACACAGGAATTACTCCTGGCAGTGCTTGGGGAAACATATGAGATGCTGGGGATCAAACCCAGGCCTCCCGCATGCAAGGCAAATGCCCTACCCCTGTACTATTCTTCTGGCCCCTACAATAGAATTTTTGAAAAAAAAGCCTTTCCATGGAAATATGAAAAAATGGTTGGAATTTAAATAACCTAAATTTTAGTCCCAGCTCTGCCACTTGACCCTCACAAGTTCTATAGTTCTATAAAATTTATTACAAATAAAATGAAGTTAATTAAAGAAAAGCAGCATAGTGGTTCCATGGTACACCATGTAATATAAATTATTTTTCATTGTTCAGATGGCATATCCTTATTGCACATGCACTTTCACCCAAGATCTATATGTTATAATCTTGCACATATAAGTGTCTTGCCTTCTTGTTAAAATAGAAATATAGTATTTGGGGCTGGAGCTAGAGCACCCCAGAGTGTAACCAAAAGTATTTTCTCGTGAAGCAATAAAACTCACTGAATAGACAAAATAATCCTAGGCGGAGGCTTTTCTTTTTCCAACATAAGTATAAAGCTGTAGTAATCAAAACAGTGTGATAACAATGCAATAAAGTTAAAAGCCAAGAGACAGACCCTCAGGTGTACAATCAGCTAAGTTTTGACAATGGAGTTAGGACTCAAGTACAACTAGTAAAGGCTCTTTCTTTTTGGGAATGGTGTTGGGGGAAAATGTCAGTCTTTTGCTAAAAGATTGAACTCAGACCACTATCTTATATATTACACAAAAGTCAGTTCAAAGCTGGTTAAATATGTCAGTTTCATATCTGAAACCCTAAATTATACTGAAGTAAACATAGGAAGAATCCTTCATAGAATTAGATCTAGTGCCATTAGCCAAACAAATACAAAATAAGCAAATGAGTCAGAGGCTAGGTAAGACAGAAAATGGAACAGGGTGCTAATAATTGTCGAGGGTACTAATGCCAACCTAGAACTGAGCATTAAATAGAGGCAAAAGGAGACACATGACAACCCTTTAATGTATGTTCTGTAATTCATAGTCTGGAAGGGAAGGAAAAGAGAAAGAGAGACAAAGGGAAAGAAATAAAGAACCTGCCATGGAGAGGGGCTGGGGAAGGGGGAGGAACCGGGGATGTTGGTGGTGAGAGATGGGCACTGGTGGCGGGATGGGTATGACCAAAACCCAAATATGAACTTTTTAATTGTATATCTTTGTAAGTGTAAAAATAAAAAATTAGAAAAAAGAAGCTTCTGCTCTACAAAAGAAACAATGACTAGAATGAAAAGATGCACCATGGACTGGAAAACCTTTTTCTCACCATTCATGTGACAGTTAATATCCAAGATACATAAAATTTATTAATAATAACAAAAGCACAAATTTTAAAAATGTAGAGAAGAGATAGACATTTTCTTAGAGAAGACATTCAGATGGCCAATAAGCATATGCTCTCTATCTCTTATCATCAGGAAAATGGAAATCAAAACAGCAACATGTCTCCTCAAACCAATGAGACTGGCACACAACATATAGAACAAAAATTGTCAGTGTCATGTGGAGTTGGGGAGAAAGAAACACTCATACTTTGCTGGAGGAAATCTCATATGGTCCAACTTCTTCAAAAACAATTCAGGTACTTCTCAAAAAAGCTGAGAGTAGATTTTCCATATAACCAGCAATTTACATTAGTGTCTTATTCCAAGGGTCCCAAACACTATTTCAATAATCTATGTTTTCCCCTATTTACAATAACCAAGATTTGAAACAATGCATGCCAAAGAACAAATGACTAAAGAAACTGTAGTATAGTTAGGAAAAATGACATAATGAAACTTGCTTATACATGGAGAGTATCATGCTGAGTATAATGAGTAAAAAGAGCAGGACAGATAGAGAATGACTATATTCATTTGTGGTATATATATATTTATAGGATAAATGTATCAGGCACATTATATTGCATATACCTATATTATATTACATATATGTATATAATATATGTATATTATATATTAGACATACATCATAGATTATATATATACTATGAGACTAATATCCAAGACCAGGGAAAACAGGAGCCAGATATATATACTATGAGACTAATATCCAAGACCAGGGAAAACAGGAGCCAGATATATATACTATGAGACTAATATCCAAGACCAGGGAAAACAGGAGCCAGGAGGACTGGTTAGAAGCTTGCTATAGGAGTGCCTGGAGGGCAAAGGGCAATTAGGTAGAATATGGATTTGTATGACAATAATAATTGAAAACCATGCTTTTTGCACAGGAACTGAGTATAGAGAGAGAGAGTTAGAGAGAAAGAGAAGAAAAGTACCTGTTATACAGGGAGTCAGGGGGGGGGTAGGAGACACTGGTCATTGGTGGCGGCACACTGATGAAAAGACGGGTGCTAGAACTTTATACGACTTAAATTCAATCATGAACAACTTTGTAACTTTGTATCTCACTGTGATTCAATTTTTTAAAAATACAAAAGAAACTATATTATATGTAAACAGTGGAATATTACTCATCTACAAGAAATATGAAGTTATGTCATTTTCCATAATGTGATTGGAACACTGTCATGGTCAGTGAAGTTGGGCAGTAAGGCAAAGGAAGAATACAGAATGATCTCTACTATATGTGTAGAGATCACATACGGTATAAAGGGAGCAACAAATGGCCAAAGGTGTCAGATCTAGAGTTGATCTACAGAATTTTACTTATCTAGGATGGGGGTTGGGAGTAGAGTGCTCATTCGACACTCTGGAGGTAGGTGTAGTTTTGGAATGATGTATGTAAGAAACTATCATTAACATTATTGTACATCACAGAGCCTCAATAGAAGTGGGTTAGGGGAAGAGAGATAAAGAAGAGTCACACACACACATACACACATGCAAAATCAGATATTTTGTTAGTTTATTGAAAGTAGCTTCACTGTCAGTTTTGGTAATAAAGTTATCATCTAAAGCCTGAAATTTTAATTAGTCCTGTCACAAGCAAGTGCAACCCAAGGGCATCTACTTGCTCCAGGGACAGGAGGAGCCCGAAACCATTCTTCAGGTTATGGAACTGAGGTCCATAATAGTTACTAGTCTTTGGCATGAAAAGTAAATAAAACATGGTAGCTTGCCAGGCTTTACCATGTAGGTGGTATAGTCTCAGTAGAAGGTTCTCAACCCGAGCATTTACTAATGAAACTTAAAGGGGGAAGATCAGGTTTTCTCTTGGACGGAGCTCCGAGGAATTACGGAGTCTGGATATTGAGAATGACTAACTGCATGATATGTGGTTTGCTCTGGCTTCTTGCCAGGCTTACTGATATCAGTTAAAACATATCTACAACTGTTTACTATGTATAAATGTGAGGGAAATTGGGAAGAACCTTATGCAAAATTCAGTATCCTATAAAAATTACGTGCAGCCACTTTGCAGCCAAGGGACATGTGGGTCTGGCGTGGGTGGGTCTCTCTCTTCCGGGAAACCGGCATGGAGGTGGAGGAAAGGGCAGGGCCCAAAACTCCACTCCGAGTAGGGCCAGCATGGTCTCTCCCCCGCTCATGAAAGCAAACCCTTGGAGCAATGTTGGACTCGGCCAGGGGATGGCCGAGCCCCCTTACCGGGAGGTCAGCTCCATGGGTTGCTTCCACATGGGGCCGGTTGAGCAGCACAGCTGTGGGTCTGAAGTGGATGGGTCTGGATCTCTTCCGGGGTTGCAAATTAGCTGAGTCTGGCATGGCCACGCCCACCCACACATGACAACCCTTTTAATATATGTATTGTAATCCACAATCTGGAAGGGAAGGAAAAGAGAAAGAGATAGAGAGAAAGGTAAAGAAATAAAGAACCTGCCATGGAGGCAGGCTGGGGGGAGGGAGAGGGAACTGGGGACATTGGTGGTAGGAGATGGGCACTGGTGGAGGGATGGGTGCTGGAACACTGTATGACCAAAACCCAAATATGAACATCTTTGTAATTGTATATCTCACGGTGGTATAATAAAATACTTTACAAAAAGTAAAAAAAAAATAAAGCCTGAACTTTTTAAAGTCAGTGAAAATATAGTAACATAGAGTCATGACTATAGTTGCAAGGTTTAAGTTTCAAAGGCGTTTGGTCCTGTACCTTCTGTGATATGCAAAGCTAGCATCATCTCCCATGGGTCCGGTCTCAATCATAGTTACTCATGTCATCCTGATTTTTAAATATGTTCAACATCACAAGGATTCCCAACACAAAAGCACAGGCAAGCGAGTGATGTTTCTTATTTTATTTACATTTTTGAGCTCTTACAATCCAGTGAATTAAACAAATTTCACTTATAATTTCATCTCTTTGGGAGACCCATATTCCATTTTTTGTTCTGAGAAGAATAATTTGGACCCCTAGAAAACTAAAAGACAGAGTTCTTTCTCCAAATCTCCCCATTATTAACCACTGGTCAAAGGAGTCCCTCTGCATAAACATTCCTTCTTTAACTATAAGAAAGTCATCACAGGGAGGCAGTTAGATAAATGTGTTATGTTTCCCCTTGGGAAAGTCTGGCATTGAATTTCACCTGGCAGTTCTGGGCCAGCCCAGCTATCAGATGAAGCCAAGAAGTCCATACCATGGAAAATCCACTCTGAAATACCAGCATTCACACATCGCTGTCTTCCTCTTCCAGATATGACATAAAATGTCAAAGCACCAAGAGAGGAATCACCTCCTTCACCAAAATAAGCTTCCCTTGGGCTCCACTGTCCACTCATACCAACTTGGATAAACTTAGACCCTTGTGGTCCATTTCAATGCGGTGTTCTATGCCAGACAGAAAACAGCAGGTAGAAAAGGCACTGAGCAGCAATCACAACTATAGTCTACGTCAGTCCTGTCTTGCTCTGACAATAGCTGTTAAACAGTTTGGCCCTTCCGCAGAAGGTGTTTTTCATGTGATGAAATGATACATTTCAAAAACACTATGAGTCTTTTGACTGGTCAGTGTACAGGTCAGCTTGCCGAGCCAGCAAGGCTTTCTGTGGGTGCATGCCTAAATGGAGACGGGGGAAAATTATAGGGGAGAGGCATGCAACTGTCTGCCAAATAAAAAAAAAAGAGGCTAAATCGTTGCTCTCTGTTTATAGCACTGCCACCTTCACACAGGCCAGGTAAGACAAGACACAGCTGAAAAATTTCCTATTTCCAAATGAGCAGAGAGCATTCTTAAATCTTTTCCATAGAAATTGTTGACAGTTATGTGCATTGGAAATTTATAAGGGCAGAACATGGGAGGTCAACATGCTACTTGTCAGTTTAACTCTTTATTTGAATACACTTAATGGAATTTCATGTTCAGCAACATGAACTTTGAAATACTCAAGTTCAAGTTTCACCTGCAGAGTACCCATCTGTTCTTACTTCATTCTCAGAATTTCCATCTGCTCTCCTTTAGGCCTCTCTAATGGGATGCCAGTTAGGCTCAATGGCTTTCCCAGACAATGAAGTCATGGAAATTTTATGACATAAAATAATAATAAAGGCATTTGTCCTACAAATTACAAGTATAAATTAATGCCATTGTACTGCAGTATTTCTTGAGCCTTATTTCCCAGAACCTCTGTTAAGCACTACTATAGCAATAGTTTATTGCTGTCTACATGTTTTGACATCAGAGGCCATAAGTAATGGAATAGAGTTATGGGGACCAAATCCCTAGCCTCTGTTCTTGGAGGAGCACCTCAGATCTTGTCTAATGTCAAACCTAAAGCTTTGGCTCTCACTCAGACTCTGGGTTAAGGAAGAACCAGCTGAACTTCTCTCTATATTTGGTTGTTCAACTTGACCTGACTTGAGCTCAATTCAAAGGAGCTGAACCTTGTATGAAGGTCAGGGTGTGACTGCACTGTGTTCCTGAATACATGGAGCTCAAAACTTGTCGGAAGGAGGCCAAAGCTATAATACCAGTGTTTAAGACATGTCTGTGTTAGTCACTTTTCTCATTTCAGAACCTCCCAAAGGAAGTTCACTCCGGAAATACAGGGGCATGTCCTATAAAGT
Organism: Cryptotis parvus; assembly: GCA_021461705.1. Classification (NCBI taxonomy): domain Eukaryota; kingdom Metazoa; phylum Chordata; class Mammalia; order Eulipotyphla; family Soricidae; genus Cryptotis; species Cryptotis parvus. The sequence goes on from JAJIBD010024394.1 coordinate 15,698, forward strand.
CTGAAAAGATTACTGGTAGAGACCCAGTGAGAGAGAAAGTAAAGAAAGACCCGAATAAGGTCACATTAAAGGACTCGAAGATGTGCAGTTGACAGTACACCAACCTGGATTTACTGACTGTCCAAAAAAAGTCTTCAAATTAGACATCAAACTTATCCATATGCTTGAGAAATGATTCATTGAACAAATGCTGGTTTGATGTTACAAAATTTTAAACAGATCACAGAATTGGGGGAGCAGGGTAGAGCATCTGTCCTGCAGGCTCAAGGCCATAAAGTCTACACAACAAAGTGTGTGAGTACAGAGCCAAATCTGTGACCCCACCAAAGGGAAGAGAATAAAAACACACCTAGATTTAACTGGTCACAGGCTCATAAGGCATCATGGACTGGTAGTAATGGGCTTTGGACAAGCTGAAAGGGATTCAGATCCTCATCTCTGTTCCAACAAGAGTCATAATATTTGGATTAGCATGCATGGTGATGTTGCCATCTTCTGCTTACTGTGCACTGGAGTTTCAATATTTGGAAAATTAATGCATTGCTAGGAATCTGATGTTTGAATCAGAAATAGCACATTCTCTAGGTAATACCCAGTCTGTTTCAAATTACAGTGACTGGCCCTTATTAACTCTTCTTCCCTGTTTCTTAATTTAATATGGCATGTGGATAGAGGGATGGGAAGACAGCTGGCCTGCTTTCATTTGGGGAGGCAGGGTTCATGTTAGACTTGCATCAGTACTTGAATATGCTTGTGGTTTCTACTGGTTTTCAAAGTCCCATTTTCTCCCCATCAGGGTCTTAGGTACCTGGTGAACTCTGTGATGCATATCCACTTTCATATGGATATTTATATTCATATTTCATATTTCATCCACTTCTAGAGTGAACTAAAACTGAAAGTTCCTACTTACCTCGCTAGACAATTTCCTTCAGCCCTTTGTCCTAGAATGGTAAACATCCATCACAGGACCCAAAACAGGCCATCGTCACCTATAATCTTCAAGCACATGAGAGAATATATTTTGCTTTTCATTCCACATTTCTCTATCACTTATGCCTTGCTTCCTGATGCTTCCACCTTCAGAAGACAGGATCCTGCCCTGTGCTAAAGAGCTCTTAGAAATGAAAAATTTAAGCTCAATTGTGATATGATTAAGAAAGTAAGCAGAGGCTTTATATTACTCCTTTGCAGTTTAACTAAAATTTGGTGCTTGAATAGGTATATAAACAGTGAGGAAGAAAGAAAAGAAAGGTTCATATCTAAGGCTAACAACATAGAGTATATAACTATTTTTGCTTTTATTAACTACTCTCTTAAAAATGTTTCCTGTCCTATAATATTTTGAGGGGAGTCACACCCAGAAATATTCAGTGATGTTATGCATGATTCACACTCATGAATTACTCCCGACATTAGTTGAGGCACAGGGATTGAGTCCAAGCAATATGCAAGGCGAGAACCCTACCAGCTGTTCTACCATTCCACTCCTCCTGTGTTATAATCTGACCAAAGTGTAGCCACACCATATTACATCTACATCTTTTTTCTCTTTCTATGATAATAATCTGGAGAACATGTTCTTTCTATGGAACAAGAATTAAGTAAGATCATGGTAAAGATAAGCACTATTTTGGAAGGGCCATTTTCAATTTTGGACTTGTGGAATCTTCTCTGCTCCAGGAGTTGACCAGCTATAAAATAAAACATATTCTTGAAGACTTATTTCTTAATCTCAACTTGGAAATGGGAATGGTGGAACCACACTGGTGTTGCTTAAGGATTACTCCGGGCTCAGAGATTGTGGGTCACTCCAGAGGCACTACCAGAACACTACTATGATGGAGAACTGATTTCTTCTCAAACTTTCTGCATGCAAAGCACTCACTCAACCCCCTGAATTGTTCTTCCAGTCCATTAACCTCAAGTTTAAGAGATATAAGCTGCAGAGTAATAGCTGCAGCACCAAAAACAAGCAAATCAAAATTTTGATGAAATAGCTGCTTCATGATAAAAGACATTTTCCAAATTGTGAAACATGTTTTCACTTGAAAGGAACCAGCACTATAGTGATGCAAAATAATTACAAGTGTTAATGTCTTTATTGCTCACTACAATATTACTTCATCACTACAAAAATATCTTTTATCAGCGTTCTAAATATCTAAATAGGCATATGGTTAATGATAATGTTATATAGTTCTGAACTTAGAAACAAATTAGTTAACATTGATATTTTCAATATTACCTGTACTACCGTCACATCCAAATTTTGTGAGTCTTAAACCCTACCTGTTCCTACTACTACTGTTAAGTGTGATGATAATTGTTCAATAAGCATGATTATTTTTACAATTATTATAAGTATATATTTTATCTCTCCCTCTCAACTATCTTCATCTGCCAGGTTTACGCTAAAAAAGCAAGAATTGACTTGAGCACTGATTCAGATAATGTCTTTTAAAGAGCTGGAATAACACAAGATTCTATCCTAAGATGTAGTAAGATTAGGTAGAGCTATGCTGTGGGTATCAGATGGGCTTAACTGAGATCTGTGGAATAGAGAAATAGTCCAGCAGGTAGAATATTTGCTTTAAATGCAGGTTCAATCCTTGACATTCCATACAGTCCTCCAAACACTGTCAGGAGTGATCTCCGAGTGCAGTTTGGAGTAAACCCTGAGCTATTATCTCTTAGTATAGCTTCAAAATAAACAAACTAAAGAAACCGGGGGCACTCTAGTGATAGTACAGCAGCAGGAGGCTTGCCTTGTATGTGGTGTACCCGGGTTGAATCCATGGCAGCCTATATATCCCTGAATCCAACAGGACTGATTCCACAGCCATTTAGTGAACCCTGAGAATACTGTGTGTGTCTCCCACAAAAATTCAAACAAACAAAAAACTGAGCTCCATGGGCGTATGCCTATAATCCTTTCTGATTCAGTATACTGACATTTAGGAGCAGTAGTCAAAGAATTTATAATAATTTTTTTAATTATTCCTTTTAGAGAGAAAATTGAAACTTTTCAGAAGATTCTACACATATACACAAGACACTTTATTCATTACATATCAGATGCATGAGGATTTCTTTTTTTACTATAATAATTTGTTTGAATTTATTTTATTTCATTATGCCACAGTGAGATATACGATTACAAAGAGAGTCATGATTGGGTTTCAATCATACAGTGTTCCATCATACACCAATTCCACCACCAATGTCCCAAATTCCCTCCCCTTCCCCCAGTCTGCCTCTCTATAGCAGCCACTTGGTCTTCCATCAATTAAGACATTTGAGTGTTCAGAAGCAGTCCAAACCATCTGGAATACTGGTGTAGGAATCAAATCAATCACTATGTGATGTGATCTGTATTTTGATGTTGTCAATTAAGATAGAACCAAACTGTCAATTACTCCCAGATAACAGAGGAGATGGTAAGAAGCTCATATGTGCATTCTAGCTCATGGTAGTGGCTACTTCTGTACCCAAACCTTAGAGTTTACAACTGAAGCCCCACAGTCCAGAGGGTTGAGATTTCCAAGGTTTCATACCATGTTTTTATCCACAATAGTTCATGGTTATTAATCTCAATTTCAAAGCCCAAAGAGTTCAAAATTTTATTTAGAAAGAAACCAATTTATTTATTCTCTGTTCCTTAATAAATACTTCCTGAAACTCTGAATAACCTTAATGATTCTTTCTGGATGATACTTCAGGTTTACTCTGCAGAAACAGAAACAGATCAATTCATGTGATAAAATTAAAATAAATATAAAGAGAATGATTGTCTTAATCACATATGTATATACATTAAAACTTTGAAGAAATTCAATAATTTATTAGAGTTAAACAATTAGGTAAGTTCTGAATATTTTCCTCCTAGATACCAGAAGTCCTGAATTAGATTCAAAGAATCTAGTGAGCATTTCTTACAAAAAGTTATTATTTTTATTTTTGTATTATTTGTTAAACTAGATAAAAATTGCTTCGAATGTCATTTTGCCACTGAATGATGGCTATGAAAAAGTCTGCTTTAAACTTGTCCCTAGGGCCAAAGCAATAGTCCAGAGGGTAAGGCACTTTCCTTGCATGTAACCATCCGGGATTTGTAGCTCCATATGGAGCACCACATATGGGCCCTAAAGCTTGCCAGGAGCTAACCCAGAGTACAGTTCCAGGAATAAGCCATTGTTATGGCCACCAAAGAAAACAGCTACAACACCTGGCTTTTATCCCCATCCTATCAGAAAGAGTAATTTTGGGACTGGTGAGAGACGTGAGAGATTTCCTTTCTTCACAGCATCTTTACTAGCACAACCATCCTTTGAAGAGTCCAACTATTTCTGAAATCAGTATGCTGCCACAATTAGTATTTGGGACTTCGGGCTATTTTCAGTGGCTCATTTTAGTGCTCGTGTGTACTCCCACCCTTCCTTTCTGAGCCTCCTGAGTTGATTGGGCATCTGCTTCTGTGTCTCATAAGGTCATATGCCCACTCAAATCCTAGTCCATTTCCCAGGATTAGTTAGAAACCAAATGTCTCCTATACTGAACAAAAGCCTCCCCCTTGAAGAGACCCAATCAAAGAAAAGGCCAATTCCCACAAGTGTGCTAATTTAATGGCTGGGCCCACCCTTCCTGATCTAAGACATTTTACCCTTGCATCATCAAAATAAGAATAAAGAAACTTGGTTTACTTATTTGTAATCTATGATCCATTTGTTATAGGGACTGTTGTTAAGGTCTAGTCAGTAAAGCTTGTTTTAGGAGGTACAGAAGTGAAATGTCATTGCACCAACATAAGGATTTCCAATGGGACTATCAAAATGCAAATGTCAGACACAAAAATAATAAGTGTTGCAAAGTTGTCGCCATTAATATTTTATGGTGACCTTTGCTGTTCATCAGCATTCTGAGAAAGGTACTCTGATTATTTGCAGGAACAATGCAGTCATTCCTTTGGAAACAACAATGATTGCAGCAACAAATGATTCACCTCTGTCAGGGAAGGAATAGCTTTTAAGTCTATTTGCAGAAGCGTGTTACAGCACATGGTCTTACAGCCAGCAACAGATCATTGAATTTCCATGACCCAAATCATAAGGAATCTTTTTTTAAGTATACCATTTACAAAACGCCTCAAGTATGTTTAAAAAGAAAAATCGCAGGACTCTGGAGTTTACGCTCCAAAAGCAGGGAGAGTTCAGTGTTTCCCTTTTGTTTCTGGATGAAAATAGTCAAATGAGTAATGGTGAAGGACAAAGTTATGAAATTGCTTCATGTCATCAGCATTACCAGCATGGTAACAAATTCCATGCAGCAGCATGGACTATTCCCACCCTAAGATTGAGAGCACAGGCATCATTGTTAGATGAATTGGATGCCCACACTTCAGAATCTGTGTGGGTTCTTCTGCATTCTCTTAACACTCCATAACTATTCTGCAAAGCAGCCTTTATACTGTGCACTTTACTTAATTTAAATCATACTTTATTTCATGGACCATGATAATTTGCAATACTTTTGTTGGTGGTGGTGGTTTTGGGGTCACACCCTTTGGTGCCCAGGGCTTACTCTTATTATGTATTCAGGATTCACTCCTGGGAAGACTCCGGCGACCAATACAGAGTTCTGTACACCAGTTTTCAGGTTTTGTTGCAATGGCATTTGTTTCCTTATTCTGTCTTTTTATATCCAAATATGAGAGTGATCATTCTGTAGCTGTCCTCTTCCTTCAGACTAGCTTCACTCAGCATAGCACTCTCTCTCTATATATACTTGTTAATATTTTTTAATAAATTATAATTTATAAAGTTATTGAAAGTTGAGTTTTAGGCATATAACGTTAAAACAATATGCATCAATCCTAACACTAGTGTCACCATCCCTCCTGACACCAGTGTTCCCTATTGACATAATAAAAACTGAGGTTCAGAAAGACAAACCAGACTGCCTAGTCAGCACCAAGAGTAACAGTTATAATATACCAAAGTTCCTGTAGTTTACACTACATTTTCCAAATGTGTACAAAAGCACCTATACTTAACATAGACTAAACAGTATATTTCTCTGTAATATAGAGTCATAATTAATAAGAAATTAGCCTTACTAAAACATCCTCATGTATTTCTCAAATAAAACAAAACATTTATTCATTCTATCACTAGATCACTTGATCACTTGACATCCCGTTATTCATCGATTTGCTCAAGCGGGTACCAGTAACATTTCCATTTGACCGTCTCACGTGCCAGTATAGCCCAATGGCATCTGGTTACTTCAGGAATACAAAGAGCCTCAAACCTTTCGTACAGGGTCTTGACAAGGAAGTCTGATCATCTTGTAGGTGGGCTGCCACGTGAACTTTTGAAATTCCGTGGGATCCAGTCGATAACGGCTCTAGTACAGCGGTCATCTCCAAATCGCATTACATGTCCAGCCCATCTGATTTTCAATGCCTTGGCAAACGAGACAGCGTCCCTGACTCTAGAACAGCAGCAGAGGTCGGAACTCCGATTCCTTCTTTCGCTTAAGTGAGGCGTGATATTCCAAGCATAGCTCTTTTGATTCCTCTTTGGGAGACCCGAATAGCGTTCTCATCCTGCTTTCATAGGGCACAGGCCTCTGAGGCGTTTGTTAATGCAGGGAGAACAGTGGAGTTGAAGAGATTCATCATTGTATCAATTTATAAAATAAAGAAAAATGTGCAAATAAAAGGTGTAAGTAAAAATTAGATTTTTAATATATTTGATGATGATGACTCATCTTTAGACAAACACCAAAACCTATGTTCAGATAAATGTTTTTTTTTAAAAAAGATTACACCAATAGCTCCAAAAGAATTATCAAAAAAAAAATCTATTTGTCCACTTGAGGAAACTATGCCACATGTGTGACATGGAAAAATATCCAATTTCACCTACTAGAAAAACACATCTCCAGTTGTTGCACTAACTTTTTTGTCATTTTTTACAGAGTTGACTCTCAAATCTGATTTAGACTCCTTCAGTAGCTTTGATGGTCCATGTATTCTGATGAGTGGTTAGACTAGTGACAAAGTGGGAGGGAGAGCTCAGCAATCACAAGTCAAGAACAATGATGATTGTTCAACAGGACTTGAAACACACAGTCCTGGGGTGGGGGTGGGGAACGCATCAAGGGGAATCAGGGGCCTTGAAACCCCAGAGACCAGATTCAGACTCTCAGTGCTTCCTTTCTGGGTGGTGAATTCTTCACAATCATATGATCATATGATTGCCATATGATCCTCTGGTTGATTCGACAAACTGTGAAAGAACAGGAAAATTCACATTTGATTTCGGCGCATAAAGATAAATCAGAGATTCAATGTTTTATGGTTACTGTTGTCAGATAACCAATAACTGAAAAAAAATCTAAAGAGCTAGTGAAATTTATAACAGTTTTTCTAGCCCTCCAACATGGAAAAAGGTTTTGGTTCTTACAATTAGAATAGAATTAACACCTCAACAAGGCTAAGAAATTTCTTTTCGGTGGTAAAAGACGAGCAATGCTTCTCAAGGAAGTTCACTTGCCCTTCATTTAGCCATTCATTTAATGCAGTATTGCTACAGAATGACATTTGTCTTATTTTTCTAATTAATTTTCTAATTTTTTCTGCCATCTAGCTGCTCTTTGATTTTGTTTGTAAAACAAGTCTAGCCTTATTAAATCTGGTTCACTCAGTGCTTCTTAAGTTTAAGTTTCATTGGTAATGTTTTTCTCTGAAGTTCCCCATCCTTCCTTACCTCCAAATACTCACCTACAAATTTATTTTAAAGCAGAAAAATAATAATGAACTCAATGTTCCTTTTTCTAAGATTTATGCCTGAAAGTTAAAAAATATCCTATCAAAATAATTTAAAGTTATGTAAATCTTTTCATTTGTTTTTGTTTGGAGACCACAACCACTTCTGCTCAGGGCTTACTCCTGGCTCTGTGCTCAAGGATCATTCCTAACAGTGCTCAGGGGACTATATCAATTGCACAGGATGGAACCAGGTCAGTTCAATTCAAGGCAAATCTTATTAGCTGTACTATTTCTCTTGCCCCAGGAATATGAATCCTTGACACACTTGAAAAGAAAATATTTAACTATGTTTCTTTTCAATTAATTTTAGCTTTACTAGACAAAAATTTAAATCCTTATTTAAAATGCTATGAAAAATGTCTAGAGTTAATCTCTCAAGTCATCAGAAAGAATCATGTATAGTTAACACGAGTAAAGATAAGCTGTGCATCAAACTGATTATAACACCTACATAATGGAGAAAAATATTGGGAAAACCAAGACCAGAAACTACTACATCAGTTAGGACTCTTTCCCAGCACAAGACTAAGCGAGGTTCCATCTGCAGCACCCCATATTGTTTCCAAGCCCAATCAGGAGTAATCACTGAGCTAGAGTCAGGAATAAACCCTGAAACCATTGGGTGTAACCCAAAAACACACACATATTACAGATATAGCATATGAAATAACAAAATTTCAATAAATGAGAATTATCTTTAAAAAAGGAGAAACAAATGCACCATAAAAATCATCTACTTTATGAATAACTTTAGTTTGTTGATGATACTAGACATAATGAATTTAAAATTTAAAGCAGATACTGCTCTGAATGGTAGATTAACAATTAGCTTTGAAAAATTATTGAGCAACTCATTCTATGTAAGATATAAGGCTGATGACAGAACCATTGCACAAACTAGTCTCTGTTAGACTGAGATCATGTATTCATACAAAGCATATTGTATGTACAAAGTTTCTTGGTAAATATTGCATGACTACACTTGGATAATTCTTATGGTGGTAGAATGATACCAGAAAATGAGAGAAGACAAAAAGCATTCTGAGGTTAAGTGAGGTGAAGTGGTCAGAGGTGTGGGGGGTGAAGGGGAAAGGTAAGGAAAAGATTAAGGATCTTGTAGAAAATTAATGGGATCTGTATTAGTAAATGTGCCTTGAGATTAGATGCCAAGAGTCTTTTACTGTTTGTCCAAGGAGTGACCTTTACCCAATTGTAAGAAGGATCACTTGATCACTTGATCACTGGAATCACGTTATTCATAGATTTACTCAAGCGGGTGCCAATAACGTTTCCATTGGACCTTATCACGTGCCAATGTAGCCCAATCACATCTGGTTGATTCAGGAATATGAAGAGCCTCAAACCGTTACTTCGGGGTCTTGACAAGGAAATCTGACCATCTTCTGGGTGGGCAGCCACGTGATCTTTTGACATCCCGTGGGGTCCAGTCGGTAACAGCTCTAGTCCAGCAGTCATCTCCAAATCGCATTACATGTCCAGCCCATCTGATTTTCGATGTCTTGTCAAATGAGACAGAATCCCTGATTCTGGAATAGTGAAGGAGATTGAACTATGGATTCCTTCTCTCACATGAGTGAGGCGTGATATTCCAAGCATAGCTCTTTCAATTCCTCTCTGGGAGACCCAAATAGGATTCTCATCCTGCTTTCATAGGGCCAAGGTCTCTGAGGCAAATGTTAATGCAGGGAGAATGGTGGAGTCAAAGAGATGTGCCCGGAGCGGATCTTCTTTTGTCCTTTTAGCTATTTCTTCAATGCCTTTGAAGGCATTCCATGCTGCTCTCTTTCTCCTGCACAGCTCAGATTTTAGGTCGTTCATCATGTTGACTTCTCGACCTAGGTACACATAACTGCTGCATTCAGATATATTTGTTCCATTGAGAGTGAATGGGGCCTCTGGAACTATCAACCAGATTTGTGCTGCTTGGCTACTGTTTGGTGTTATTAGAATGATGTCATCAGTGAAGCAGAGGCGGTGCAGTTCCCAACAATATATCTTCACTTCCATTCCTTCCCATTCTAATTGTTGAATGATGTTCTCAAGGGTGGCACTGAAGAGTTTTGGTGAAATGGTATTACCCTGTTGAACCCCTCTTTTGACATCAATGATCACTTCCTTGTACAATGGTGAGATCCTTGTGGTGAATCCATAATACAGCTCATGAAGGATCTTGATGTATTGGGTTTGAACACCCTGTTTGGCTAGAGCTTCAATGACTGCTTCAGTCTCCACAGAATCAAAGGTTTTCTTTAAATCAATGAACGTGAGACAGAGTGGCATCTTGTACTCCTTACAAACCTCAATGAGATTGGCTACTGTGTGGATATAGTCGAATGTGCTGAATCCTTTCCGGAAGCCAGCTTGCTTGCATGGTTGTCCTTCATCTAGTGTTCTGCTAATCCTGTTCAGGATGACTCGTGTAAACAGCTTGTAGAAGACAGACAACAGGCAGATGGGGCTACAGTTGCCAATGTCATGAATGTCTCCCTTTTTGAACAGTAGATCTGTCCTGCTGGTTTTCCATTGGGAGGGCACCTTGCATTTGGATGGGTAGCGTGTGAAGAGCCGAGCTAGTGTATTAATGAGTACTGATGGCATATTTTCAGGTGTTCGGGTCTGACTTTGTCTGGGCCTGGTGCAGTTCCCTTCTTTAACAATGAAATGGCATATCGGATTTCAGAAGGGAGAACGTTGGGAATGACATATCCATCCTGTGGAATTTGGTATGTGGGCAGGTGGACGTGGCTATCAAAGAGATATGGGTAGAAGTCTTGGATAATCTTCTCCATTACCTTTCTGGAAGATGTGAGAGATCCATCAGGGTGTCAGAGAGCAGTCATCTTGGTCTTATAGTTGGCGAAGGACAGGCGGGCGGTACGAATGCTTTTCCCGGCTTCTGCTGCATCTTCCAGTGTATCTGCTCTTCTGTCTTTTAGGTCTTCTTTTATCACTTCTATGCACCGTTTACAAGATTGGACATTAGCATTTGGTCTCCTGAGGCTCACGCTTTGCCATGTTGGCAAATGAGCTCGAGAGTTCTGAAGACAGGCGTCTTTTGTGTCTTTCAATCTCTCTCGGCATTCTTCGCACAATCATGGAAGTGCTGAATCAGTCAGTTGTATTCTTCATCGATGTCGTCAATGATGGTATCTTCCCATGTTGCTGCAATGGTGCCAAAGAATTCCCAGTTGGTGGTCGTTCTGGGAGTTCTCTTCTTAAACTTTGCAGCCTTTTCTCCCCATTGCGGGAAGTAGAATTTTGCACGAAGAAGACGGTGGTCCGATTCTGTTTGGAATTTGGGGAGGACAGCAACATCTGTCAGACAAAACCGTTGATTGAAGATGATGTGGTCAGTTACATTGTGAAACTGTCCACCAGGAGATTCCCATGTCCAATGTTTCACTCAGCCTTCTGGAACTGTGAGTTCCCATGAATGGTCTTGGTGGACATGATGAACTCAGATAGTCTCTCACCCTGTTCTACCACTCTACGCCATGTGTCCCGATTTGTAGTTCTTCAGCCAATCTTCTCTGTCCTATCTTGGCATTAAAATCACTGACTATGACCTTGTAGAAGGTGTGATCTTTTTTTATAGAACTCCTCCAGTTCCATGTAGAATTTCTCAATTTCATCTTCTTTGTATCTAGATGTTGGTGCATAGACAATGAAGATAGAAATCTCTGGCAGTGCACCACATCTCTTCAAGTGTAATCTTCCTATCCGGTTTGTTAGGCATTCAAATGAATCAATGTCGATGGCCATGTTCGTGTTGACAAGGACACCAACGCCACCACTGCCTCTTTCGTAGCATGTTCCAAGGAACAACTCTTCTCCGGTGTCAAATACAGCATGATGCGACTGACACCTCCTTGTCTCAGTCAGACCAATGATGTCGTACCTGATATTTTGCGCTTGCACCAAGAGATCCTCAATATATGCTTCTGATGCCAGTGTACGTGCATTGAACGTACAGATAGTCATTTTAGTCCTTCTTCATTTTGGCAGCCTAGGATGGCCGTGAAATTTATCAGGCATTGCTTGTTTGCCTTTCTTACTGCTGCCGTATTAAGGGCTTTTTCGGGGTCAGGAAAATAAACATTTTTGTTACTGGTTTTGGCATATCGAACACGCATCAGACAACTTGCCAGGCTCTGCCGTCTGGGGCGCTATACTCTCATTACCTCGTGGGGCTCTCTCAGAGGGGTGGGTAGAATATTCATGGTAATTTGGAGGTAAATTTGTAGGAAGGAACAAAATTTTAATATAATCTATCAGATAAATTCATCATTTGATGCTCAGTTCCCTCACTGTCATTGATAAAAAGTTATAATCATCACGGTCATGCCTATAGTTATAATTTTTCATCCCCATACTCCCTACATTGGAGGGAAACAGAAAATGAAAATATTTTAAACTGATGTACCATTGGTTTACAGTTCTATTGCTTGGACAGTTTTACCCATAAATAAATGTAGAGGTATACCAACAAAGTTGGAGAAGTTTGGTGGTATATCTAATGAAATTGACTCCCTACCCTTTTCCTATAGCACCTCTCCCCTCACCATCTGGTGACCATTAGTTTCACTTGATCACTTGACTTGACATCCCGTTATTCATCAATTTGCTCGAGCGGGTGCCAGCAACATTTCCATGTGACCCTATCACGTGCCAGTGCAACCCAATGGCATCTGGTTGCTTCAGGAATATGAAGAGCCTCAAACCATTCGTTCAGGGTCTTGAACCATAAGTTTATCCTTTGATTATTACCATAAGTTTATCCTCTGATATGATCATAAGTTTATCCTCTGATTATAAGTTTTTCCTCTGATTCTGAGAGGTTTATGTTTGGTACTTCTTGTTAGCTTGGTTATTTAGTTACTTTCCATTCTAAGATGAGCAGAGTCATACAGTTTTTGTCTTTGTACTTTTCAATTAACTCACTAGGCATAAGCACCTCCAGTTTTAGCAATACTGCTGCAATAAGATAAGGTTTCATATTTTCATACTTAGCCTATACCAAAAACAGATTATAATCCCCAAATGTCTGTGAAGCTATGTAAGAAAAAGAGAGAGAATTTTGCCATTATTAGTGTGAAAGCAAATTGTGTGTTTTTGATGGAAAATAGTATGAGAGGATTCCTTAAACATGAAAACAGAGCTGCCATAAAATCCAGTAAGTTCATTTTTAAGTAACTATATAGAGAATATTTAAAAAAGTACTGATTTGAAAATATATATACACATTTATAATCATTACCAACTTTTTAATTTTTATTTGGTTAAGTCATCATAATAACAAACCTCTAAGAAACAGCATCAAGATGTATTTCCTCCTTGATACAAAAACCACAGATTATCCCCTATGCTAGGAACACTCCAGCATTTCCCCACCTGCTTCCCAGTCAATACATCACTGAAAGATGATATAATCTAGTATCGTCAAGTTGAGTTGCCAATGCCAGATGAAGAGCTAGAATGGAAACTCCTCAAAATTATACAAAGCAATATCTGAATATTCCTAGATGAATAAAAAGCAAATTCACATTTGAATAAAATAAATTACTGAATGCTGGAAAAGATGCGAACATGTTATTATGGTTTGTTTTGTGATTGTGTGACTGAGAGAAGTGAGGGAATTTTTTCAGTCAGTGAGCAAATGTAAAATACCCTGAATATTAAAAATAATGAATAGATTCTTTCTGCTCTTTAACTGAGCACGGGGCTATATTGCAGGACACCTAAAAGCCTAAAAGCCTCTGCATATGCCCTGGATTGCCTCCTGTAGTTCACTTCGTAGTTAGGGGGGTAGTCTAAATGTGACAGTTTATCTAACCATGTATTCTATACTGGATGGTATAAATATTCTCTCATGCTACCACAATCATCGTGGGACTAGCTAGATCTTACCAGCATATTTGCCTGGCCACGTTGGGTCTCTAAATAATTAGACCAGAGAGAAATGCTGTTTGCCTCCAAGCAAGAAAGCATGGCTCCCTGATAACTCAAAGGCAACTAAAATACAAAACTACCATGAAGTAGACGAGACTCTTGTGAAGACTTGGAGAAATATGTAACTGGCATTAGTATTATTCTTTGGTACAGTCATGCCATCTCAGAAACCCCCCTTCTATACCCTATAAAGGCATTTCCAGGCAGATCTTGACTCAAAACATTAGTATATAATAGGGCCTAGGTGAGGTGCTGGGAGAAATTACCTAAGGGCATTTGACCCTTCCTGCTTCCCATAATAGTGGGAGGTCTGAGTTGCAGGGTATAAAACCAGCCTGCTTCCTCTCTTGCTCTCTCTTTTGGGGGCTCTCTTTTTAGGCTTGCACTCTTCTTGGGAGTCTTGTCTTTACAGGGCCTTAACACGTGGTGGCTGCTATCTTGTCCTACACATGTCTGGGGTTCTAACTGGGAATCCTAAGCATGGGTTTTTCCTATTGCTGATTTGTATGCCCTGAACCTGTGATAAGTAAAACATTTTAAAAGTGCATCAGATTCCTGAGTCATCATCCATTCCCTGCCTGCTTTGGAGGTAGAAGGGAATTCGCTTACTGGAACTGTCGGGGACCCAGGTGGCATTCCCTGACAGGGCTAATTTTTGAAACAAATATATTGGGTTAACAGAGATAAAAAGGACAGTGCTCTTGAGATACTTTTTTTCGACCTAAAATAAATTTAATATAGTATAAATGATTCAAATAAAGACTTAAAAAGATGTTTGTCTGTGTCACTAAGTGTTAAAACTTATAGGACACAGGAAAATATTTTGTCACAATTCTAGTTTATTATCCACTATTGCCTCATAAATCTACCATCTTATTAGGCCCATGTGCATGCATAATTACAGTGCAGACGATTTCATCTGCCACTGTTAGCAGCTGTGTCTCACAACAAGTATCTGTGAACCCCTTGAGAGCACAACCAGGACCTACTCATCACTCCCTACTGACTCATAGCACAATGCCTACAATGAAGCATGATTCAAGCATGATCACTTGACTCTTCGCTGAAATACATCTTAATTATGTCGCAGTCAGTCATGTTGTAGGTAGAGAGTGGACAGCTACTAGTAAACATTTCTTCTTGCCCATACTTAGCTTCTAGAATCACCTTGTCAAGCCCCTTGACCCTTAATTTCTAATCTCAATTGGAGATTGTTCTTGTCATTCCATCATAAACAAGACACTAGAGTAATCTTCCATTCCATAGCCATCTTCCTATTTCCAAACACAACCCAAATTCCTATGTAGAGTACTTTTTTATCCACAATTAGAAAGTGGGCGTTTAAGACAAAATAACATATCCAGTAAAGATTTCCTCTTGCACACAAATTTTTAGAGTTAAAGAAAGGTGCAAAGTCAGAAAAAAAACATGGATCAGGCACCACTTAATAAAAAAAAATGGGGACCTGGTCACTGGCAAGAGAAAGAGCAAAGAAAGGCACAGATAACAATATAGCAGCTCTATGGCATCATATTTTGCTTAAGTTTCTTTATTTCCAGGAATGACAACATAGACAGCAGCACTGGTATGATGTAGTCCCAAATAGAATAGGTGTAAAAACTATGCCATGGTTCCAATCAGACTTCCCAATACCCTGACCTGTTGATCTATTGCTACTGCAAGAATCACTCAAGCAAGAAGATCTTATTGTTTGTGGCAAGTTTCATAATATTAATTCTAAACAGTAATTATCCTTTCTGCCCTGCGGTCCCTTGATAGATAGAAGGGGTAAAATTGTTCATTGTGAGCACATTTCACCCACTACCAGCTAGTGAGTAGTTCCTCACCTTCTGCTTTTCTCTACTTTAAGCTTTGCATTAGTTTTAAGTTTTGTCTCTTTACTTCTATACTGTTAAATCATAACATCAGTGAGAATATATCACTGCCAGTAAACCCATTTGATTAATAACAAACAGGAAGTAAATGTGATGTTTTAGACTTTGACCTGAGTGCTGTGAATGCAAAGCTAAGTAGATCAAGTTGTGGTAAAGACAATTCTATCACAGCTGCTGAGCTTTGTAATTTGACTTACTTGGTACAATATAGTAAGAGGTTGCTTGTATCCTCCAATTAATTTCAAAAACTATCAGACAAGATATAGGATCCATTTCTCTGCAACAAATTTCCCAAAAGTCTAACACCATAAAAGATTAAAGGGCATTTATCTATCTTAGTGTTACAGTTCAGGAACCTGGTTGCAGCTTCGCTGGGTACTTGTGCTTCATGCAACTCATGAAGTCAAAGACAAGAAGTCACTCATATGAAATTGGGGACACAAGAGAAATAGACTTGGTGTGTTGAAAACTAGAGCCATACGTGCCAGGAGCATATGATGTTGAGGATATAGGACTTGGATCTAGGATACAGGATCTAGGATACAGGATCTAGGACATGGATCTAGGATATAGGACTTGGATGTTTTGTTCTTCCCGGATGACAGTGTTTCTCAATGGGGTCATTAGACTCTTGTGTCCTCTTGTGTCCTCTCTGTGAGTAGTGAGGAGCTGTTCTTAAAATGCTTACACCATGCTATAGCTGGAGAAATAACTGACTGTCAATATAGAAAACTGGACTATGTAGGAATGAAATGAGAAACCAGCAATATCTATTAATAGTAGGAGAATGTGCTTCCAGTGTGGTTGAGAAAGACAGTGCAATGCATTGGGAATTTCAGTTCCTTATATGTTGCAGGTGAGGGAAAGGAAAATTTAACAAAATGTGTGTACTTTAGCATACCCACAGAGGCCCACAACTTTCTCTAAGTGCCTGACCTTTGCTGCTCCTTGCACACTGTGACAATTGTCTCCTCTGGGAATCCTACACAGTAGAAGCAATGTATTAGCAATTACCCAAAATATTTCTTCAAAATGTCCTCATCATAGCACATTTGTCTCTGAGTAAAACAATTTAAAATTAGCAGTCAATATTTAATTTGGACCTAGTGGGGAAAGTGGAATTTTCAGGGAGAATCAAAGATGTTGCCAGGATATTGTAGAATTGGAACAACATCCCAGACTCCTGCATTATGAAAAGACAGAACTGCTAGGCTTGGGGAATGATTCAGGGAAAGAAAGGCAATGGATTCATCAGCAAATGCTGTGAGCCAGGACTTTGATGAGACACTCTTCCCATTACCACTGGTTTCTCCTGATTTTACTAACCCTCAATTCAACCCAACCCTACCCAGTGTCAAGCTGATCTTTTCTACCATCAAGTTACCTTTGATGCTTTTTTTTCCTATTTTTATTTAAGTAAGAGTATTTGGGGTAAGTATAAAACAGTTTTCCATGACTTGTGTTACATGCCTTCAAAGCACAAGTCACTTATACTCTCAATCTTCCAAAGCAACCCAACAAAGACTCACAGCTCTAGCTAAGGAAGTGGTCTTATCTCCACCAATATGTAAGGTACTCTCTCCATTCAGACAGTCTTACTAAAATACTTGTTAATTCTGTTGATCATTCCCAAGAGACCAATATTCAGTTTTGTTCGTTTTCTATACTATTTCTTTTCTCTAGCTCATTCATCTCTGCTCCAACCTTAATTAAGTCCTTCTGATTACCAACCTACTGTTGGTTTTCTTCTTTGGCAAAGAACTTTTTCAGTTGATACATAAAATTATGTTGTTAATGTAAGATGTTCTAATATTTGTATGCATTTGCAATTATAGATTTCCTGCAAACACTGCATTTTATAGTTACATCAATTTAATACAAATTGACTCCCCTCCTTTAGCTATATAAATAATCTCAGAGCACTAAAAAGTAAAAGCATGAAAGAATAGAAGGGGTCATAAATTTTGATTGTCCCTAAATTAAAGCCTTGGAGAAAAGACTTGTAATTGAGTTAGTGACGTCTTTTGCTCATTTTGTGTTTTGGTTTTAGGGTCACACCCAACAGTGCTCAGGGCTTACTCCTAGCTCTATGCTCAAAGGTTACTACTGGCAGGCTCAGGAGACCATATGGGGTGCTGAGTATTGGACCCAGGTGATCTATATGCAAATCAAAAGCTCTGCCCAGCAAAATAGTATTGTCTTTTAAAAAAAGAAACTTGCACAGATGTTAGGGGAGAGAAAGAAAAAGAGATACATGTTCAAGAGAGAACACGATATATAAGAGAAGGAAAGAGAGAGAGAAGGAGAGAGAAAAGAGATAAAGAACCTGCCATTTGGCAGGCTATGGGAGGGGGGGAATTGGGGACATTGGTGGTGGGAAATGGGCACTGGTGGAGGGCGGGGTGTTGGAACACTATGTGACCAAAACCTCCAAACATGAACAACATTGTAATTGTATATCTCATGGTGGTATAATAAAATATTAATTAAAAAAAGAGAGAACATGGCCTCATCAGAGTGGAAAAAAAGCTGACTTTTTTAAATATATTTTATTATACCACCATGAGATAAACAATTACAAAAATGTTCATGTTTGGGCTTCTGCCATACAATGTTCCAGCACCCATCCCTCCACCAGTGCCCATTTCCCACCACCAATGTCCCTGATTCCCTCTCCCCTCCCCTAGCCTGCCTCTATGGCAGGTACTTTATCTCTTTTCTCTCTTTCTCTCTCTCTCTCTCTTTCTCACGTCCTTCTCTTATATATTGTGGGTTGTAATACATATACTTAGATGTTATCATGTGTATCCTTTTGCCTTTATTTAATGCTAAGTTCTATGTGGTAATAGCAATTTTATATCCGATTCTTGCAATTGTCTTAGTTTGGCAGAAAGAGAATCAAACTATTGCTGTGAACTCCTTGAGGACTTGAAACTTCTCTTAAGAAAATTTGTCTGTTAACATTGAACATGCCTTCACAGGTAATAAATAAAAGCAGAAACATAACAATGTCTTTACAGTATGCTCTTCAGAAATGAAAAGAAAGGAGCAAAAACTAATGCTATGTCTATTGCTTCTGTGTTATTTTAAACTCTTTCCCTGGCACAGAGAAAGAGTTTCTCCTCTAGGGATTAATATTAAAAAAGTTATCTAATCTATCTGATTTATCTTTGAGAGGTACAACTCTGAAACTCCATTGCCTTATCCCCTTAATATTAAGTTAGTGTGTGACTTCACACCTCTACATAGGTAGGGTGTGCACCCTTTTTGTCTGCATGAAGAAATGACCATACACATGTACTTCTCAATGCATTCTTTTATTTAAAGGAGAAGTAGTTTTCTGCCAACAAAACTGTGATCCACAAAAGACACATCTTTTTTCAAGTTACAGTGGTACATGTGAGTATATCAATATGAAATGCAGTACACAATTGAAATGAGTGCATTAGTGGCATATGTTTCTGAAGTCAGAGAACATATTTTAGGAAACATGAGTATTTGGACAAAGTTCTCTGCTCTGCTGTATCAGGCAGTTTCCAGTACCAAATAGTATTTCAGGGACAGGTCAGCAGAATCCCTATCGAAGGCCACCTTTCCATGCTGCCTAGGCTTCTCCATCAGCCAGCATGGAAAACTGGCTGCACTTCAGAGAACTGTCCCATTCGTTTGTGGTTGGAGCCCTGGATGATTTAGCAGGTGACCATGAGCCAGCACTGAGCAGAAGGAGACTCACTTTTACTAGGGAGGCATAAAACTAATGTCTTACTCCCCTGCCCTGAAGAAAGCCTCACTGCATTATGGTATGATAGGGGCACAGCAAACTTCCCAGGTGATTTGAGCTGGCTATAAGTCTTCAGGCTTGATTGTTTTGGAATGTTGCTATGCATTATTAAACAGCTGCCACATTTCATCCAAGAGGTGGCTGCATTTCAATGGTGGATGAAGTAATTCCTGTTTATATGAGCAGTTGCAAAGAGTTTCAGAGTCCTCTGGCATGAGAAGCATCCTATAATACATCATTCCTTATTTCTAACAATAGTTGGAGGGGTTGAGAGCTCGGTCCTACACACATATACTTTGAAAGGTGATAGTCAATGAGGAACAACTTCTGATGGGCCCTCCGCTTTTATCCAGTTGATTGCAGCACAGCTGAGAATGTCACTTTAATGGTGAAACAAATCTTAAGGTAATTTCTTAGAATGCGTATCTGATGAGACACGGCCAAAAAGAATGTGAAGTCAAATAATCATTGATATATTTTGTTGCCTAGAACAATGGAAGTCAGAGTCCTGGAGAAGAATTTGTGTTTTATTGAAGTATGTAGCTATTGTGGTCATCATGGGCTGGTGAACCCAAGTGATTGTGAAAATCTAGTTATTTCTCTCAGAAAGTTTGCCAATAATATATTGCTAAAATTGGCATACCAATACAAATCAAACACTCTGTATTACCTAATCATATATCATAGTTTGATAGTTCATTTCTTGAGAGGATAAAATTATTTCATAGGCAGCAGTCCTAGGTATTGTAAAATTGCTTCACCAATGGAAAACTAGAGCAAAAAGAAATTGGGTTATTTACTCAGAATCTCCTCTGAGTCATGATATACCTAAGAAGCTCTTTCTCATTTTCCCCATATCACCTTTAAAAGATTATGCCCCCATGCATCTTCTACTTAACTCCAATTTATTAATGATCAGATTTAGATCCATTTAAATTTCAGTGTAAAATAAAAAACTGAAGGCTAAAAAACCACAATAAACTAAAAATATTCAGTATGTCATTAATACAAATGTATGTAACTCCACTAGAAATAAATAGAATACAACATTACAAGAGATTTCCTTCTATGTTAAAGCCACATGACCTAGTCAGTCCTAACCTTGTGCAAATATCCCACCTTTCAAATTTCAAAAAAGTCTGTAACTGTGGTATTTTCTTCACAGCAAACTGAAAATCAAAATCTTCATTTAATAAAATTAAGAAATGCACTTCTGGAGTTCTTCAAACAATTAAAAAATATCTATTCTTAAAACACCTGGTAGGGGCTTATGATTGCTCACATTCACTTTATAAAGGCAATTAAAGACATTATCCCACACACAGGTGAGTGCAAAAACATTTTTCAACACAATTTAAAAAGTGGTGAGTTTTACAAATGGCTGGTATCATTTCTACTTTTATCACTTACTCTCATTCACTCTTCTGAATACTTCAGCTTGATAGACCTCAAATTGAACAACGGGTTCAAGGCCAATACACAAACACTTTTATTTGCTTAGCAAACATCAAACAGTGATTAATGTGTTGTCATTTCCTGACCTTACAAAAAAGTTGAATGTAAATTAAAATAACCTTAGTCACCAGTTAAAACAACAGCACTGTAGCAATTTCTCCCTTTAGGTTCTCTCTTATCTATCTAAAAGGGAAGAGTCAGTGCTCTACAGGAGTAAGATCCAAACCCATGCATATCCTTTGTTTCATAGTCCTGGGAAACATGGTAGAAACAAGAAGAGGAAAGTTGAATTGCAGAAAACACTTCAAAATTCAAGTGCTAGTCTATGGTTAGCAAGCTTATGGCAGTTCTTAAACTTCACCTCCTGGAAACTCCTATTAGAGGGAGAATATGGGACCAGCAAGTAAAATCTAGGATTCAGCCTACAGCAGTAGTAAAATGGATAGAGCATTTGTCTTACACATAGCTGACCTGGGTTGGATCCCACACTGTCCCTAGAGCCTGCCAAGACTGACTCCTGAGCACAGAGTCATGAGTAAACCCTGAGCATTAATAGATGTTTCCCATTCAAACCCCAAAATAAAAGTCTAGGATTCAAATGCAGGTCAAGCATTCTTTGACCCAGGAGCAGAAGTTTATAGAACTATATAGAAACACTCACCCTGAGTATTTGATCCAAGGAATAACTCAAAGGATTACCTCAGGATAATTGTCCTCATCTTCAGGTAAGTCTCCTTTAAAAATACTAGGCATTTTGATAAAAGTTAAGTGTGCTGTTCACCAAGAATATGTTATTCACTGAGAACATTATCTAATTTCAATAATAATAAAGACTGGAAGAAATAAAACTATTTGGACTTACTCTTACCTAAAGATTTATCAGTGATAAAACAGTGATATGGCAAATCCCTCTTTTGAATGTTGTTTCTAATTAACCATTCTTACTACTTTAGGCAAAGCTCAGGAAAACAGCAACCATATTAATCTGTGCGGGTTAAGAGGAAACCTAAAAATGTATCACAAAATGAGAATTAATTTAGATACCTTCCATCAGTGTTGTGAGTAATTAGCTTACTTAGGTTGTGAAGAAAAAAAAGTAAGAGAAGAGAAAAGAAAAGCAAAAAGCAAAAGAATCACTTGTATATACTGATGCCAGAAATAAACCTATGACTACAAGGAGGTCATCCAGCTAATAGACACTAGTTTGTCTATACCAGGTGGTACTTTATTATACAGTGTTTAAATGCTTCCAAGGTTAGTGAGTCATTATTACTGAATCGTTGGTGCTGTGTCCACAGAAAAATATGTCACGCTTACCATAGAGTCCTTCCTCTCAGAAATCCAGGTCCCCAGGAGAAGTCCTTCAGAAACTTGCCTTAATACTTTGACTTGTTTCTGTACCAACTAAATCTATTCTGGTGCCATATATATTGACGTGGCAGTTGTAGTAATTATATTATAAAATAAATAAAATATAATTTGATCACTTGACATCCGGTTATTTATCGATTTGCTTGAGCAGGCGCCAGTCACATTTCCATTTGACCCTATCACGTGCCAGTGTAGCCCAATGGCATCTGGTTGCTTAAGGAATATGAAGAGCCTCAAACTGTTCATTCAGGGTTTTGACGAAGAAGTCTGACTGTCTTCTAGGTGGGCAGCCACATGATCTTTCGACAACCCGTGGGATTCAGTCGGTAATGGCTCTAGTCCAGCGGTCATCTCCAAATTGCATTACATGTCCAGCCCATCTGATTTTTGATGCCTTGGCAAACAAGACAACATCCCTGACTCTGGAAAGCAACGAAGGTAGGAGCTACGGTTTCTTCTTTCACTTGAGTGAGGCATGATATTCCAAGCATAGCTCTTTTGATTCCTCTTTGGGAGACCTGAATAGCATTTTCATCCTGCTTTTCGTAGGGCCCAGGTCTCTTAGGCGTATGTTTTTGCAGGTGTATGTTAATAAAATATACAATATTTTATTCTTGAGGACTAGATCTGTGTCTCTGTCTTCACAGCCACATGAATATGCAACTATATTGCCTGGAGAAAATTTTTCAAAAAGAAAGCATTCCCAAGGGAATACAAGCCTAATTTGAGCAGGAAACCTAGATACCATGAACCAGTTTCATTGTTGGTAAAATGAACAATGTTTTATGAAGTTTGGAAATAAATATCACACGCTGGATAAAAAAAGTAAATATTAAAAATAGAACATCTATGAGAATAAGTTTGCTTTATTGAGGCATTTAAAAAATAAACTAATGGTAAGTTGGGAGATTTGGAAAATGTAAAATAAACAAATAGCGCCTGTTAGTCATCACTGTATCACTGTATCACTGTCTTCCCATTGTTCATCGATTTGCTCGGCGCAGGCACCAGTAACATCTCATACATCAGTCGCAAGCAAGTGTAGCCCAAGGGCATCTGCTTGCTCCAGGGACAGGAAGAGCCTCAAACTCACCTCCATGCCAGTTATCCTGGAAGAGAGACCCACACCAGACGCATAGCTCTGTCAGCAACCCCAGAAGAGATCCAGAGCCTCCACTCCAGACCCACAGCTGCCACTGCTCGGCCCCACATGGAAGCAACTCATGGAGCTGACCTCCTGGTAAGGGGCTCAGCCAGCCCCTGGTCGAGGCCAATATTGTTACAAGGGTTCACTCTCACATGCGGGGGAGGGGCCACACTGGCCACACTTGGAGAGAAGATTTGGGCTTCTCTGCCCTTTCCTCCATATCCATGCCAGCTACCCGAGAAGAGAGACTCACGCCAGACTGGCAGCTCCGTCAGCACACTGCCCCAGAGCAGCCACGTGACATCTTAGATATTATTGATTTTAGGATCTGGTCCTTCCCATGATCTTTCACATTTATACTCTGTATACAATTCTAGGCAGGTTTTAACTGATACCCATCATCCCAGTAAGCCTAGCAAGAAGCCAGAGCAAACCACACAACATGAGGTCAGTCATTCTCAACATCCAGACTCCATAGTTTCTCAGAGCTCCACCCAAGAGAAAACCTGATCTTTCCCCTTTAAGTTTCATCAGTAAATGTTCAAGATGAGAGCCTTCTACTGAGAGTATAACACCTACATGGCAGAGCCTGGCAAGTTACCCGTGTTTTATTTGATATTCCAAAAACTAGTAACAATTATGAAATTCATTTCCATGACCTGAAAAATGTTAGTCATATTTATTGATAAACTTTGTAAAAGTCAGAGACATTCAGAAGTACTGCTTCCATTATAACAATGAAGGTCATGATGGTTATGAGTACTACAATAGTGATAATGTTTGTCCTTATCCAATTTGATGGTGAATTCAACAGTTCTCTATTAATATTCACTAATTACCCAATTATAACCAAAGGCATTTATATGCAGTCTGGTTTTGACTTTGTTAAAACACCTCATGCTTCATTGGAATCATGTTAAAGCATTAGAGCCAGAGAGACATTATAACAGTTAAGATGCTTGCCTTGCATGTGTCCAACTCAGGTTCAATTTTGGGTACTACAATGGTCCCCTAAGCCCTACCAAGAGTGATCCCTGACTATAGATCCAGGAGTAGTTCCTGAGAACAATTGGGTTCTCTCCCAAAATATAAAATAATAACATAATTGGTTATTAGAAAAAAATTAAGTGGATCAAAAAGACAGTTTATAGAAATCCTTCTATAAATCAACAATATTAATGATTGGTTAAACTTACACCCTTGGAAGAAAACATAAGACAAAATATATGCTAATGTACAATTTCTCAGTTGAAACCATTGGTGGGATTTGTATTAAGAATATCATAGACTAAAACACAACTATGAATGATTTTATAAGACATGGAGCCTTAATAAAAGTTTCCAGTGTGACCCCCCAAAAAAAACAAAAACTAAAAGAATACTTTAAAAAGATAAAACTTCTCAACATCAATGGCAATGTCACTATTTGTGCTTTGGAGCAATAGGCAGAGACGACCAGAAATATTGATTGATGGGTGCAAGGAGCCATGCAGTAGCCAATCACATGTTTTTGGTGCAACTAGAAGCTTCAGCAGTTGGTGAAACAGACCATAGCCAGTGGTGAGGATACATTCATTGTTCTACAGTCCAGTGGGTTCCTAGAGGTCCGTATGGTAGAATTCAACAAATGTTTTAAGCAGAAAGCAATGTACCATGTTGGTTTCAAATTCTTGCTCCTGAAGACTTGCCCAAGGAACACTTCAAGAGCTTCAAGGAAAATCTTTCTGTGCTAACCTAGTGAAAGGTATGTTCACAGAGCAATTGGCCATCCTGATTTGTAAAGAGTGACTATCGTGTGAATTAGCTTTTGAAGAAAAGCTACATTGGGACAGAAATAATCATCAGGGCACAGGGAGATTTGTCCAAGTCTGAGACTATTTTCAGGGTAGTTTGCATCCAAGTAGTCAGCAATGAAATTCATAAAATGACTCAAGAAATCTAAGACTGGTTTGACCTGTAACAGGCAGGAACCTAAAAAACTTTCTAAGGTCAGGAGCAAGAGCCAGAGGTCCAAACTCTCCAGAAACTGATTATACATGCCTAACGCACAAGGTAAGGGGGCAGATTGCAAAGGAAATACAGATAAACCAAAGCTAAGTTTTTCCATTGAAATGACAGCAGAGTATAGAAAATTGAGGCCATGAGGTCATCTGATGCTCTACATTAACATGTAGACAGAATGAAGTGTGAAAACGCCGTAAATATGAATATTAATATGACTAAACCAGACTATGCAGGCAGGGAACATCTCTCATTTGGAGATATGCAAAATCCAGGAAGTCGTGTCTTAGATGCCATTGCAGTGGTAGTCTCTACTAGACTGCACTATCTCCCATTAAGGGGGTCACAAAGTCAGTGGTTATGTCATCAGTATTAAGGAGAAGCCATGCCTTCCTAATTTTTCCTTCCCATCAAAGCATATAATTGTAATCGTACTCAATGAAATGCAGTCAGAAAAGCTGCTGCCCATTGGTTTCTACTTACCATGTTCCTACACAGTCTTCAGAGTTAATTGGTTCAATCAGGAGATTAGTTTTCAATTTCAATTATCAGAAAGAGCAACTTCTAGGAAGTTCAAGTTAGGCAATGTGACCATTAGTAAGCTACACACCAAATTAGTAGCTCATAGACAAAATTGTTTCAAAGCTTTATAATAGAGGAAGAATGCATAGAAAATAGAATGGTACTTAGTAAGGGTAAATTCCATGGATCATGGGTATTGGACCACACTGTTAGAAGTATGTATGACTGCCAAAATGAGAAATATGGATCAGAGCAATGGCACAGCAGGGAGGGCATTTGCTTTGCACTCTGCTGACCCAGTATCCATCTGTTTTGATCATATGGACTCCCAGAACCATCAAGAGTAATTCCTGAGGCAAAACCAAGAGTAACCCCTGAACAAATATTTGTGGGCATGATGCAAAAAGAAAAGAAAATCAGAACTGTTTTGAAATAATTGCTTTGGAGTTTTCTTCACAAAGCATGCTCTTGTCCAAATTTAGAAGCATTGCTGTTCATTCAAAATGAAAAGGAGCAATTCTAATAAAAGTGTAAATAAATGAAAGGGAGAATTTTTACTTTTATTATTATACCCCCCAAGCACTCAGCAGAACAGGGCACCTCTGTGATATGAAATGATCAGGAAATGGAAGTAAAGATAAATTTCAACTAATTTAAAATATTTATGTTGCCCTACCCTGCCTTAAAATTTATAGGTTCCAATTCCAATGCCCCTCATTCTAAACAAATTGAAAAGTTATAGAATTTAAATCCATACCCCATATCATTGTGAGCTTATTATTTAGAAGAATGAAAAAATAAATAAATTTCATATATAATTTGCAAATTATATATAATAAAATATAAAATATATTAATATCATATACAATAATATTGGCATATATTAATATAAAAAATAAAAATAAATATAATATAATATCACTTGTCTTGTCACTTGTCTTCCCATTGTTCATCGATTTGAGTGGGCACCAGTAATGTCTCCATTCATTGGGAATGAGGTCCATTATTGTTAATATTTTTGGCATATCAAATATACCACAGGTGGCTTGCCAGGCTCTGCCATAGCTCTGGTTTCATCCCAGTCTTTTCTATGTCAGACTATCAACCATCCAGGGCCCACAGGGCAGAGCCCTGGTGTAGACAAGTCTGTCTCCCTGTATGCCTCCCGTGGACACAGTCAGGCACCACAGCCACACTTGCAACACCTCGAGGGGCAGGATAATATAGCATATAATTAATTAATTAATTAATTAGTAATTATAATATAGTACAGGATATTTATTATAATTAAATATATATAAATATAATAAAATATAAAATTTCTTGTAGAATTTCTCAGAGCCTGGCAAGCTACCCATGGTGTATTCGATATGCCAAAAACAGTAACAATAATGGACTTCACTCCCAACAAATGGAGACATTATTGGCACCCGCTCAATCAATGAACAACAGGAAAACAAGTGACAGGTGACACTTTGCAAATATATTTGGTACACAGTAGCTAAATTAAGCTTGTCTAGTTTCTCTAAATTATATCTAAGCTATTTGTGCCTTCACAGCAGTTAGCCTCAAATCTGAGCTTGAGGAAGCTTGAATTCAGCCAACAGTTATAATTATTGGGATCTAGTCTCAAGAAGAGATACCAAGAGGGGGAATGGATCAGTGAGCTAGTAGGAAGAGGAAGATAATGAAGTTGCTTCTCCTTGCTTTCTTCAATACTGTCCCCAGGCATCAACCATACACTACCCAATTATGCACTGCAAATTGTGCTCTATTTTTTAATACAAAAAATTTTATAGCCTTTCATCACTAATTGTCACATGGTATAATTCTGTTCATCATGCAACTTAAAAGGTCAACAAAGCAGCAATATATCACCAGTAATATGTGGATATACATTTGCTATCTCAAACACTGTAAGACATAAGACTGAAATTCACAGCGGAGGTGCAACATTATCATATTTCCCAAAGTCAGCTCACATCATTTGTTTAGAGCATTGAAGTACTCTGAGTGTGAGTAAATTAGGTTCAATCCCAGTACTGTGTAGTAACCTGAGCACTACCAAGAGTGAGACCCCTCATCACCCATACATCAGCATTCCCTGACCTCCTTTGCCTCAAAAATGAGTTGGGACCTTACACTACATAAAAAAGTCATCAAAAACAGGATTTGTATGCATTTATGAACCATTGTATAAAACATGTTATGAGGTATAATTATCTGCCTATCCTGACCTAGGTAACTACATTAAAAATTAAGAAGACATTCATGTGATAGAGTGATAGTACTTAGGTTAGGCACTTGCTGTGCATATAGTTCTTTAAGTTCCTTTCCTCCCACCCAACTGCATAAGGCTCCAAATACAGCCAGAGGTGATTCCTGAACAGAGATTCAGGAATAGCTACTGGGCACTGCTAGGAGTGGTCACTATTCCCCCTCTCCTTTCCCAAAAGACTTTCAATCATGAACATTAAATAAATATTAGGAAGACAGAGGGATTAGAGGATTAGAGCTACAAAATCTGCTGATTCAGCATAGCATATTACATCCCAAATGATATATTTTTGTAAAGGTTTATAGCAATAACTGTTTTCCTTTATTAAAACACCATGATTTACAAATTTCCTCACAGTACAGTTGTCACAAACATTCATTGTTCAACACCAGTTCCACCATTGTGTACTCCTACCAATATTAAAGGCCACACTACCCACCCACTCCCTACCCCCACATCAGCTCCCTTGGCTGGCTGCAACTGCATTGATTATTGCAACATATATGGGAAAATATGATTATTGCAACATATATACATATATATACATATATACATGTATATACATATATACATATATATATATATATATATATATATATATATATATATATATATATATATATGGGAAGAGACTCTCAGGCATGGGGTAGAGCTGCTACTTGCTCTCCTGTGCCCAGCCGCTCATGAGGCATTTGGGAGGCCTGGTGGGTTCCAGCCCTGGCCTACCACCCCAGCAGAGCCTCACAACAAGCCAGATGACACCCCCCCCCCCACTCCATGGGGGCCGCCATTTTCCACATCCGACTTCCCTCTCGTCACAACTCCACCCAGCAGACCAGACTATCACAGCCAGGCTCTCGCAGCCGCTTGTGGCTGCATGGTTCATCAATAATTTCTTTATTTAGAGGTGACTACAAGAATATGCCACCTGCACAGCAAGCCTGGCAAACTGTTTGTGTTGTATTTGATATGCCAAATACCAGTAACATTTATATTAGGTCATTCCCATGACCTAATATTATGGTTTGAGGCTCTTTATGTTCCTGGAGCAAGCAGATGCCTTTGGGTTATACTAGCATGAGACAGGATATATGGAGATATTACTGGTGCCCGCTCTAGCAAATAGATGATTAACGGGAAGATAGTGATAAATAGTGATATATGGGAAAGGTCCTGGCAAGGACCTGATCCTAAACTGGGTTATTATGTTAATGTGGCAGGAAGGAGCTATGCCCCGTGCCCTGGCCAGCAGCCCCCAGCACAAATGAGGAAGACCTAGATCTTGCCGGACTTCATCCCTGTGGAAAAAGGAGAGGGATGGACTTAGGGAGAACCTCTGCCTTGCTGCTGCTACTGCTGAGAAAGGAAGGAGAAGGAAGGAAGGAAGGAAGGAAGGAAGGAAGGAAGGAAGGAAGGAAGGAAGGAAGGAAGGAAGGAAGGAAGGAAGGAAGGAAGGAAGGAAGGAAGGAAGGAGGGAAGGAGGGAGGGAGGGAGGGAGGGAGGGAGGGAGGGAGGAAGGAAGGAAGGAAGGAAGGAAGGAAGGAAGGAAGGAAGGAAGGAAGGAAGGAAGGAAGAAAGGAAGGAAGGAAGGAAGGAAGGAAGGAAAGAAGGAAGGAAGGAGGGAAGGAGGGAAGGAGGGAAGGAGGGAAGGAGGGAAGGAGGGAAGGAGGGAAGGAGGGAAGGAAGGGAGGAAGGGAGGAAGGGAGGGGAGGGAGGGAGGGAGGGAGGGAGGGAGGGAGGAAGGAAGGAAGGAAGGAAGGAAGGAGGAAGGAAGGAAGGAGGAAGGAAGGAAGGAAGGAAGGAAGGAAGGAAGGAAGGAAGGAAGGAAGGAAGGAAGGAGGAAGGAGGGGAGGAGGGAAGGAGGGAAGGAGGGAAGGAGGGAAGGAAGGAGGAAGGGAGGAAGGGAGGGAAGGAGGGAGGGAGGGAAGGAGGGAAGGAGGGAAGGAAGAGAGGAAGGGAGGGAGGGAGGGAGGAGGGAGGGAGGGAGGGAGGGAGGGAGGAAGGGAGGGAGGGAGGAAGAGAGGAAGGGGAGGAAGGGAGGGAGGAAGGGAGGAAGGGAGGAAGGGAGGGAAGTAGGAAGGAAGGTAGGAAGGAGGAAGGAAGGGAGGAAGGGAGGAAGGGAGGAAGGGAGGGAGGAAGGAGGAGGGAGGAGGAGGGAGGAGGGAGGGAGGGAGGGAGGGAGGGAGGAAGGAGGGAGGGAGGAAGAGAGGAAGGGAGGAAGGAGGGAGGGAAGGGAGGAAGGGAGGAAGGGAGGGAAGTAGGAAGGAAGGTAGGAAGGAGGAAGGAAGGAAGGAGGAAGGGAGGAAGGGAGGAAGGGAGGGAGGAAGGGAGGGAGGGAGGGAGGAGGAGGAAGGAAGGAAGGAAGGAAGGAAGGAAGGAAGGAAGGAAGGAAGGAAGGAAGGAAGGAAGGAAGGAAGGAAGGAAGGAAGGAAGGAAGGAAGGAAGGAAGGAAGGAAGGAAGGAAGGAAGGAAGGAAGGAAGGAAGGAAGGAAGGAAGGAAGGAAGGAAGGAAGGAAGGAAGGAAGGAAGGAAGGAAGGAAGGAAGGAAGGAAGGAAGGAAGGAAGGAAGGAAGGAAGGAAGGAAGGAAGGAAGGAAGGAAGGAAGGAAGGAAGGAAGGAAGGAAGGAAGGAAGGAAGGAAGGAAGGAAGGAAGGATGACACCCATGCAGTGGGGAGCTCTGGATAGCAGCACTTGCTTTACTGGACTCAGTTTAAGCCTTATACAATATTTGGGCAGAGGGGGTACAAGCACACATCACAGGGCATTTGCAAGCTCCTGGGCCATTGTAACAGGAAAACAAATGACAATCACAGATTTAGCATTTGCAAGGTAACATTAGCAAGGTAAGAATCAATGATTTGCATATCCCTGTGATCGTAGGTCAGAAGACCAGGCACATTCTGCCTCACCTTAGCTTGGATAAGCACAGCTGTTTTGGGTGTGACCTTATGTGCAGGGCCCATTTCTGGGTCTTTCCCTTAAGGTCTTATGGTGGGAAAATGCTGGATCCTAAGGCTATCAGCTTAGAGCCCAACAGAGCTGCAGCAGCAGCTGTGCCTCTGATCATTCTCTCCAGCATTACTGATCGTCCTGGAGCCTGGTCTGTTGAAAATGGTGACTGCAGAGCTCGTAGTCACATGCCTGGGTCATTGGAGGTGGGTGGATGAGAGGAGGGACCTTAATCCCGCTTCCAGCCTGGTGGGCTTCCTCACAGCAATCCACATGTTTACTGGTCCTAGAAGTGGTTATGAAACTGGCCAGGGTAAAGAGTCAGTTTCCCCTTTCGTTTATAGCAATACTTCTTTCTCCCATCCCCTGACCAAAGGAAAAATTTATAAGTTGTGAGAGGCCTAGATAAATTTACATTTTTACATGGACACTTTTAAGATTATATGTTTCTCAAATAGTTTACTATTTAAAAATGCACAAATTGGGACTATAGCGATAGTCCAGGGGGTACGGTATTTGCCTTGCATGTGGCCAGCCACTTCCCGGGTTCGATCCCCGGCATCGCACATGGTCCCCGGAACATTGCCAGGAGTAATTCCTGAGTGCAGAGCCAGGAGAAACCCCTGAGCATTGCCAGGTGTGACCCCAAAAAAAAAAAAAAAAATGCACAAATTCTTACCATTTGGAACCACAGAGATAGGCTTGAGGGGTTTATGCTTAGTGTAATACTTCACTTGGAAAGAGACAAAAGTGTCTGTGCTTCAAAGCTGTCTATGAACCAGACATACTCTCGGATATAACTGCACAGGCCACTATATCCTACTGACTGCATGGTAGGGACTTACTCAATGCTTGTTGGGTAAAAGAATGAAATGATGTCCTGAAAGAATAATTCTCAATCACATAATCATTTGGTTGTGAAACAACCCCAGATAAAAAGACAAGTGTAAGACAAAGGTGGAAGCAATGAGGTGTCAAGAACATTCCACATAGTTAATGGACATTGAAGCACCAGTCTGTTTTCCTCTCTGGTGGTGTCTGTGATTTCCTCTCTTTCTCATTTCATTTCTATGAGAAACACTCATCTCTAGAGTGTTCCTCTGAGTTCTGTGTTGTTGGAGGTGCAGTAAAATAGGATACTGAAGAGGGTCTGACACTAAATCACAAGTTCTAATGTACAAAATAACACACTCTCAGAGTGCTCAGGATAGAAGCTGCTTCTTAATTGCAAGGGTTGTAGCCTGTTTCTTTTTTTATTTGCTTTTTTATTTTAAAGTACTTTGGTATTTACTTACAATGTGACTGACCTCAATCTTTTAATTCCTCTGTCCAGTTTAGATTATGAACTCCCAAGGATGGACAATGGCTCAAAAGATGTATGGATTACTTCTTAAGAGTAAAACAGCTCTCAGGAAATAATTGAAGAACTGAACACAGCCCTTCATGTGACTGAGGTGACTGAGCCTTAATCAATGGGACAAATCCATTACTATAAAGCTAGTTGGAATGAGCATAGAAAGAAAATCCAAAGAGTTTTCAAAGGCAATGACGCTCTTTTTGTTGTAATAGAAATAGTCTTCATAGAGAAAGAGGTGTCTACATGATCAAATTCAAAACAGAATGCTCTGGTACATAAAAGACAGTGTGCCTTGCCTCTAAGGCTCTCTGATGACTACCAATTTTAACTTCTCAGCTATCTAAGTATTTCACAACCTCTAGCCTACCTGGATTGCTGGAAATACTCTGTTCGCTCATCTACACTTCCAATATAAGAGAATTGGAATTAGTAATCTGCATTTTAAGGCCATATCTCAATTTATGATTATTTCATCTGAAACGCTTCCATAATATAGGATATGTAGACACAGAATTCTGAGCTCTGGGCACAAGCTTCAGATTCTGTCATTAATTTTAATCTTCTTGCTAGCTCTGTGGGCTGAGTATATCTTGAGATCCTTCTAGTTCATCATCCTTCTAGTCTATCATAGTAAGTTTGCAAGAAAATCCAAAATCTCAGTTTTGTAAAGAGTAATAAGTTCTGGGAAAGCTAAGAAATAAATTCTATAACTTCTTACAAAATTTCTAGAGCTCCTGAGAAAGTTGCTTCAATAACCAAGCCTGAGTCTTAAAGATGCAGAAGATTTGCCTTTCAAGTGATTGGCATCTGTAAAACACCTTCAGTAGAATTCACTCTCAAAATTTATCTCACTGGAGACAGAAAGGTAGTATAGCAGGCAGGGGACTTGCTTTGCATGTGGTCAACCCACATTTAATCCCTGACCCCTATATGATATCCCAAGCACAGGCAGGGAGTGATCCCTGAGCCCAAGGTCAGAAATTAGTCTTGAGCACCACTTAGTGTGCCCTACAACAAATTAATTCATTTCACCCTGTACTATTTCACCCCTGTGTAGTCTTGAAAAATTTGCGATGGAAAACAAATCTTTTGATAAATGTGGGTAGGAAAAATTGTGAGTTCCAGAACAGAAAGAGGCCCAGACTGTGGACTATCCTGAGGCTGAACAGATTGAGTCAGTGCCCAGACCCTGAGCAGAGCCAGCAGGACTGGTTCATTTCACTGCACATTGCTCAGCTCCTACAGAGCCATGTACATCCCCAGGGCTTGGCACATGTCAGCTTGTTAGGATGGAGAAGGAGGGGGGAGGAAAGAGAGACCTGTAATCTAGTAAAGACATTTGCTCATTTTAAATGTTACCTGCTCTAGGTAGAACCAGCCAGATAGATAATAGGAGTGGTTAAGGGAGCATAGAAATTCTTAAAAGGGAAGGGTGGGTGCGAGGATAGAGGGGGGTGTATGTGCAATTAGCTTCCTTTTTGAAGTTACCCTCCTAGGTCTGGGCAAATGTCAGAAAAGCAGAAATTCTCACCCATATGGCTTGAGAAGAAGAGACAAAGAGTCTCAGGGTTACAGATCTGGAGAGGCAGGCCCCAGAGCCCTAGTGCCAGACTCCAGAGCAGCAAATACCAACAAGGGGATGCAACAGTCAATCTAAGACTTGGAGGCCATCCATTGGACCAAGTCCAGCATGCATGGGACAGGCCTGATGCTCTTATACTGGAAGGGAAGAGGGAGCAGAAGGGACAGACAAGACAGAGTGACTCAGAGGAAAAGGGAAGCAGTGTTGGACAGGACCATACCAGGCCACTGCACACAGGAAGCAGAGGAAGATGCTTGGACTTTGGCTGCAACTTGTAACAGACACATAGTTGCTGAAAACTGTAAAATAAAGAAGACTTCATATCATCAGCATTGGAAGCTTTGCCTGATTATTTTGCTTAAGAAATGCACCTTCACATTGAAAGAGTTGGCCACCCAATGGGGTGACTGACTGGGAGCCTCGGAATGCCACACCTACCAAGGAAAACTCTGAGAGACCGGTTCCTATGCAAAAGCAAGGGTTTATTCGAGTATACCCGGCCCATAGCATGACCACAAGCAGTCAGCGGCTAAGAGCCCCGAGCCCTTTCAATGGGGGTCTTTTTTTTTTAAGTATTTTATTATACCACTGTGAGATATACAAATAAAAAGATATACAATTAAAAAGTTCATGTTTGGGTTTTGGTCATACAGTGTTCCAGCACCCGTCCCTCCACCAGTGCCCATCTCCCACCACCAACCGCTACAGAAAAGCCCACGCATAACCATCCAATAGATTTAAAATATTACATCAAGGTCTGTGCGCAGGCAGCCAATCACTTTGTAACAAATTACCATCACCTATCAATCGGGTCACTCTCAATACTTCTTTCTATATTTGGTGTGGCTAGGCATAGGTGCGGGATTGCAAGTCAAGTCAGACCAGATAACCAGATGACAGGATGTGGGTGAGGGGTCTCCTGACATCTGCCAGGATGAGAGTCAGCAGAGTCAGCAACATAACAGGATGTAGGTGAGGGTCCCAACATCTGCCAGGGTGAGAAACAGGAATTTGTTCTGGGCCCTCTGTTGTAGATACAGGAAGAAAAGGTTATTTGGGCCCTAAAATGGTACTTTTCCATGAGTAAGCCTGCCCTGGTAGCTGCTCTCTTTCAATATCATCAGAATAGGAAATGTTGCATTTGACTGTACATACAAAACACATAAACTAGTTTCCCTGTAACTAGCTGGCCATGAGAATAAATGGCCTAGTGTTAAAGTACAACTCAAACACCACTGCTTTCTGGAGAACTGAGTGCATAATTCTAGCACACTGCTTGTCATGACCTACTGACAGCATATCCTAATATGTGTCCCTCTCTGGAATGGGAGCTGTCAAGGTCATGAACTGTCTTCCTCTCCTTAGCATGCCTTAGGTCTCACACAGTGATAAAGAAAGGAACTTGGAATTGCCCCAAGAGATAAAGCGCTCCCATCCAAACTGGCTAATGCTTTACAAAGTTTATGCTATATTGCCACTTGATTACAAAGAAAGGATCTAGAACTCAGGTAAAACCTAAGATCCCCCAAATTTCACAGAACATGAGCAAGTTGAGGTGTTCTGTTCCAGGGTTCTGTTCCAGGTGGGTCAAATAGCTACAAAAGGATATGGCCAAAACCAGTTTGGAAAACACTTTTTGAGACATCTAAGCAGGCTTGGTATGGTTCAAATGGCAGAGCAAATGCCTTGCATCTATGAGACCTAGGGTTTGATCCCAGACACTGGCACTGAAAGACCAACAAAGTGGAAAAGTTCCTGTGTTTCTCACAAAGGAAGTAGTCACTGAAAGTTATACTAGATTGTATCTGGAGAGAGATCTCTTTTCTCTATGAAAAGAGAAAAGAGAGATCTCTTTTCTCTAATTCTTTTTCTCCTAAGTATTAGCTTATGCCTAATACTCCTTAGGATAACTTCAAGGAAAAAGAGTAAAAATGATGACAATGTAATGTAAAGATTTCTCTAGCTCTGCCTTGGAAACAGGGGCCGACTCTTTGCTCTTTAGTTGAGGACACAAACGTTGTAGTAAACTCTCCTAAAATCTGGAGTAGTTTACCCTCAGAAAAAATACCAGCCTTTTCCTCTAATGCTGCTCTAACTAATTCTACAAGTTTCTCCAGGTATACAATGGCTAAGCCCTGAGGACATTTGGGGGATGGGCCATGTAGTTCCAAGGTCTTTTCTGAAAGCACCACCTGCAAGGACTGATTACCTAACAATTTGCCAAAAGGGAGGGCTGCAGAACCCTTGGTATTTTTGAACTGCAACTGTTTTCTGTCATCATAAAGAAAAATCTAATCATTTTTTCCCAGCAAACCACCCCTTCTGTCTCCTGCACAGACTATTACGAAATTGCAAAAGACCACACACTTGGTGTTCTCTGTTTTCACAGTTTTTAAAGGCATCATCAAAAGGCCAAAGGAGGCTGAGAAGAGGATTTCCTTCCTGCACAGCATCTAAAGTGAAATTCCTAGGGCAGAACGCTATCCTCTTCTGGCTGTTTTCCACAAGTTCCATCTTCTTATTAGCATTTATCATGTTGCTTAAAGAAAAAGGAGACCAAAAATATCTCAAACTGAGTCCAATTGGGAGAGTGCCATATGCCTTACAATCATGCTATCGAATATTCTGGCAATAAGTTATTAAGACCAAAAAATGCAGCTCATAATATAGAAGTTCAATTTATGATAACATTTATCTCCACATTATTAAGGAATTTTCAAACAAAGATGATTATCCACATCTTTGAAGATGTACACTATGAATCAATCCAGCTCTTTCTTAGTGATCCAAGAGGATCCAAGGCAGTTGGTTTTAATGGAGCTGGCTGCTGTTTCTTTTTATGTCAAATTATGTCAAGGAATTTTGAAATGCATGCCATCTGAGTCATTGGCATTGGCCAAAAAGCAGGAATTTAGTACACACATTTTTTAGCAGCAGATCAATGATGTAAAGTTTGTTTTCGAGAGAGAATAAAATAAATGATTTGCTTCCAAAACCAAGCTGACCTGAAGGGCAGGAAAGAACATGTCATTGAGCCCAAAATTGAGGAGTCTTAATTGCTGCCAATAAATCCATCATAAACAGCCCTGGGTCATGCCCTCTGTGCACCAGGATGCCCTAACACTAACAGGTATCTATCCTCAACCTGCTCATCGCTTCCTTGCCCTCCAAATCCAAATTCCAGAGGCTGATACCCAGTTCCTATGGGCACTCAGTGATTAAGCTCTCTTCATCCTCACTTTCTGAGGTTTCTCACCACCTTGCTAGCCTTACCTTGTTATCACCTTCCCAGATGGAAACCTCAAATTCAGTTCCCTTATTTAGATGAATCTTTTACTTAACCATATGAGGCACTTTTTACAAGTTTTATGCCCAATTTGCACTTAATGACTCAATAAATTGAGTTATTCTGACTATGAAAAGCATTTTTAGTCGATTTTCCCCTCCTAGATGGTGCATTAAGTCCAGTTCTTAAGTCATCAGTATTGCTTTGTTTAAAGGTAGCACTGGAGATTTAACTCAGGGGCTCACTCTCTTCTGTGCTTTCTAAACCACTGAGGCATCTTCTAAATACCAAGAATGTATCCTTAAAGTCTCCTGTGGCTTTACTTAATTTAATTGTGCATGTCTTCATTTATCTTATTCCCACTACACAAGTATTCCATCCTATGTATCACTTTCTAAAACTGAGGTGTACTCCTAGACTTAACTCAATTCTTATCTCTATCATGGGAACTCCCCTACTTCTCCAACCACCTGTAATTTTTCACATCTCACTTGTACTACACCTTGTATCTATTGTCATAATTTCAGAGTTGTTATCTACTGATCCATTTAAAAATTATTTATCTTTTTTATGCACTAATTTTATCCTACTGTGCGGGTGGGATGCTCTTGTAGTAGCCTCTCATCTCGTGCATTTATTGATGAACCACATGAGGGTCCCAACATCTGCCAGGGTGAGAAACAGGAATTTGTTCTGGGCCCTCTGTTGTAGATACAGGAAGAAAGGGTTATTTGGGCCCTAAAATGGTACTTTTCCATGAGTAAGCCTGCCCTGGTAGCTGCTCTCTTTCAATATCATCAGAATAGGAAATGTTGCATTTGACTGTACATACAAAACACATAAACTAGTTTCCTAGTTTAGTTTTTTCTTCTCGTGTGACTGCAAACGGCCACGCGAGAAGAAAAGATTGACTCTTCTGCTGGGTAGAGCTCTGATAAGATGTGTAGTCCAGATGTTAAAAATGGCAGCCCTCATGGTGTGGGGGGGTTTCTCTGGCTTCTTGCTAGGCTCTGCTGGGATGTCGGGCCAGGGCTAAAAACCAACCTACCCTCCTTGGCACCTCACGATCAGCTGGTCACAGGGAGAACCAGTAGAAGCTCTGCGTCATGTATCTGAGTCTCTGGGTCAGGCATACCTGAGCTTGAAATAGACTGCTGTAGTATGTGACAGGACTTATGGAGAAGTTACTTGTGCCTGCTCGAGCTAATCGATGAACAATGGGAAGCAAGTGATACAAGTAAATTTTATCTTCCTGGGAGATATATCAAACAGCTTGAGAATAAGACTATTATTCTAATATAGTTCCAGTAAGCCCTGGTAATGAAGTTTCAAAAAATAGCATTAAATGAATACAAATTGCCATTCATTTAGTACTTTTATTGGAAATTTTAGCTGAAATACATATTAATATAATTAAACTTTAACTTATCATATCAGCTACTACTAAGTTTCACTTTATTTTTAAGGATATTGTTCTCATTTTCAATTAATTATCTTGTCCAAGAGGAGTGGTAAGTTCTCAAAATAGAGAAAAGAATTCTGTAAAAAGTTTGAAAAATAAATCTATATAGCACAGAAAAGTGGTTCCCAAGTTTCAAAGTGTATGATGTTTACATGGGTAATTTATTAAAAACAAAACTCAAAACTTCAAATCCTACCCCAAAACTACTTAAAAGATACCCTTCCAAGTATGATTTGAAACTTACTGCTGTTTTAATAAGCTCGTGAAATATTTTGAACAAAATAGACTCTGGGTTGGCATTTGGAAACCACTAATGGAAAAACTGGATTCAAATAGTGTTTCCAAAATTTAAATTCCATATGATTAATGGTAAGATGTCGAATAGGTTCCCTGGAAGTCCTGGTGATGAACCACTCAATAGGTAGCAGCTGATGAGTGAAAGATGATACTCATTCTCTTTCACTTGTGTCATTTGTCTTCCTGTCGTTCATCATTTGCTTGAGCAGGCACCAGTAACACCTCCATATGTTCTGTCACATGCTAGTGTAGCCAAGGGCATCTGCTTTCTCCAGGAACATAAAGAACCTCAAACCATTCCATCAGGTCATGGGAATGAGGTCTAGAGTAGTTACTGGTATTTGGCATATCAAATACTACACGGGTAGCTTGCCAGGCTCTGCCACGTGAGTGGGATACTCTTGTAGTTGCCTCTAATCTCATGCAGTCATTGATGAACTGCATGAAGTTCATTCTCTTTAATATTTTTTATTTATCTGTGAAATTGGAAAATTTTTCGAAAGTGGGAGAGAAGAGATGGCTTTGTTCTTATCACTGTCACTGGTATGTCTTTGTCTTCTGAGCCTGGGAATAGACTATTTGAAAATAGAATGTCAGACATTCCAGACCAATTCTCCTGAAGGAAAAGACACTGAAACTTGAAGATACTGAAGCATGAGTAGCATTATTTTCGAAGACAATCTCAAGCTCTTTTGGGCTTACCAGTCTAGATAAATTGTCATTTATCTAGACTCTAGATAAATTGTCATTTATCTAGACAATTTATCAAGTCTTGGGGACTGGAAGACAAAAAATAGGATTTACCTCTGCATCAGGAAGAAAGGCTGGTAGAGAGTTGCCCTCTGCATCAGGAAGCAGATTTAGGATTTAGAACTCAGCAGTAAGACTGCCTTCAGGAAACTACTAAGAGTCAGATTTTAGAAGAAATATAACTAGGAGCAAACTGTATAGTATCTGTTGTAAACATTACTTTTTATTGATTGTAAATATAGTAAAATTACACAACTATTAAACCCTATTATTGATGCACAGAAATCTCCTGGTAGACAGTTCCACAATGAATTGACTACATCATATTCAATCGAAGGTTTTGCCTGACCGATGTTGCTGTCCTCCCAAAATTCCAAATAGAATCAGACCACTGTCTCCTTTGTGCAAAATTCTACTGCATATTTTTGGGGAGAAAAAGCTGCAAAGTTTAAGAGGAGAACTCCCAGAATGATCACCAACTGGGAACTCTTTAGCATCAGCAACATGGGAGGGATGCCATCATACGACATCGATGAAGAATACAACCGACTGGTTCAGCACCTCCATGATTGTGTGAAGAACACCAAGAGAGAGAAAGTCACAAAAGGACACCTGTTTACAAAAACTCTTGAGCTCATTTGTCAACATGGCAAGGTGTGAGCCTCAGGCGACCAAATGCTAATGTCCAAGCTCAAAAAGCAGTGCAGAGAAGTGATAAAGGAAGACCTCAAAGAGATAAGAACAGATATACTGGCTGATGCAGCAGAAGCCAGTAAAAGCATTCATAACACCTGCCTGTCCTTCACCAACTACAAGACCAAGATGACTTCCCTCTGACATCCCAATGGATTTATCATATCTTCCAGAAAGGCAATGGTGAAGATTATCCATGACTTCTAATTGAATATCTTTGATAGTCACGTCCACCTGCCCATATACCAAATTCCGCAGGATGGATATGTCGTTCCCAACGTTCTCCCGTCTAAAATCCAACATGCCATTTTGTTGGGAAAGAAGGAAACAGCACCAGGTCCAGACAAAGTCAGACCTGAACACATGAAGAATCTGCGTCAGTACTCATCAATACACTGGCTCGTCTCTGAATCACATGCTACCTGTCTAAATGCAAGGTGTGCTCCCAATGGAAAACCAGCAAGACAGTTCTACTGTTCAAGAAGAGACATCCACGACATTGGCAACTATCATCCCATCTGCCTGTTGTCTGTCATCTACAAGCTGTTCACTTGAGTCATCCTGAACAGGATTGGCAGAACATTAGATGAAGGACAACCATGCGAACAAATTGGCTTCCGAAAGGATTCAACACAAACCATTTCACATGGTAACCAAGTTCATTGAGGTTTGTAGGAGTTAAGATACCACTGTGTCTCATGTTCATTGATTTAAAGAAAGCCTTATTCTTTTGGAGACTGAAGTGGTCATAGAAGCCCTAGCCAAACAGAGTGTTCAAACCCAATATATCAAGATCCTTTGTGAGGCTCTATTATGGATTCACCACCACGATCTCTACAAGGAAGTGATCACTAATGTCAAAAGAGGGATTCAGCAGGGTGATACCATTTCACCAAAACTCTTCAGCACCACCCTCAAGAACATCATGTGACAATTAGAATGGGAAGGTATGGGAGTGAAGATAGATGGTCAGCAACTACATCACCTCCACTTCGCTGATGACATTGCTCTAATAACACCAAACATTAGTCGAGCAGCACAAATGCTGGCTGACTTCAACTGAGAATGTGGGAAGATAGATCTAAAGCTGAATATCTGTTGGCAGAAGGTAGATCTAAGGATATGCAAAGGAAGGTCTGATGGATACTGCCTGTTAACAGATACACAGGGACTTCCGGCAGACTGTTTCCCAATAGAGTTAGTATGTAGAAATCCCTAGTGAGACTGTTTTTTTTTTTTTTTTTGCTTTTTGGATCACGCCGGCGGGGCTCAGGGGGTTACTCCTGGCTCTGCACTCAGGAATCACTCCTGGCGGTGCTTCGGGGGACCATATGGGATACCGGGGATCGAACCCGGGCCAGCACAGGCTGGCCGCGAGGCAAGGCAACGCCCCTACCGCTGGGCTATCGCTCCGCCTCCCAGTGAGACTGTTAATCAAAGCTGCAGGTACCCAGACAAGGCTATCCTGAGTCATTTCTCTGCACATTTCCCTGTTGGCTATAACTAGCCCAAGATGGAGTCCTAATGGACGATCCTTAAAGTTAGGCAAAAAACAGGTTTTTCTTGTTCTTCTGTCTGACACGTCCTTGCCATCATGGGCTAGTCTGGAAGGCTGCATTAGCAACTGTAATGCATTCTTTTGTTCATCTCATCTTACCTAGATAGCACCCTCTGCAGGTTTTTGGTTCCTGGTTTTTCTCCTTCCTATTATTCCTAAGTCCTATGCAATGAATGTGGAACTGTCTTTGTAATGTAAACCATGCAAACTTTTAAGCTGTATTGCCCTTTGAGACAACGGAATAAGGGAGTTGGGGTCTGTGTGGAGGTGGTCAGTCAGTTCGGTCAGTCAAATGAGTTAGTTCAAGTCAGTGAGCTCACTCCAGTGAGCTCTGGTCAGTTAGCTGCAGTCAATCAGCCCGGTCAGTTAGCTACCAAGATGAGAACTGCTGCCCCTCCGGCTGGTGATTATTAAAACTATTAATGGAAATATGTCGTGTTCCTGGTGTCTCATCTCTGCTCCTCCGACCCGGCAGGACATTCCTGCTTCAATATCAACAAAACTATGTCATGAAAAATGAACTAGTTACAGAGGACTCAATCACTCTCAATGGAACAAACACCTCAGA
The DNA here is from genome assembly GCA_021461705.1 of Cryptotis parvus. Lineage (NCBI taxonomy): Eukaryota > Metazoa > Chordata > Mammalia > Eulipotyphla > Soricidae > Cryptotis > Cryptotis parvus. The sequence continues at coordinate 58,455 of JAJIBD010024394.1, forward strand.
ATGCAGCAATTATAAATACCTAGGTCGAGAATTACAGCATAAAGATACACATGACAACCTCTTAATGTCTGTATTGTAATCCACAATGTGGAAGGGAAGGAAAAGAGAAAGAGAGAGAGAAAGAGAAAGAAATAAAGAACCTGCCATAGAGGCAGTCTAAGGGAGGGGAGGGAATCAGGGACTTTGCTTGTGGGAAATGGGTACTGGTGAAGGGATGGGTGCTAGAACACTGTATGACCAAAACCCAAATATGAACATCTTATGAACATCTTTGTAATTGTATACCTCACGGTGGTATAATAAAATATTTAAAAAAAAAGAAATAGCTAAAAGGAAAAAGAACCTCCCGCTCTGGGCACATCTCTTCTACTCCACTGTTCTCCCTGCATTAACATACACTTCAGAGACCTGGGCCATACGAAAGCAGGATGAGAACACTATTTGGGTCTCCCAAAAAAGGAAGAGAGAATTCTTCCATCACTCACTGAAGTGAAAGAAGGAATTTGAAAAAAAAATAAAGAAGGAATTTGGAGTTCCGACCTCCATCAATGATCCAGAGTCAGGGACATTTGTCAAGGTATTGAAAGTCAGATAGGCTGGACATGTAATGCGATTTGGAGATGACCACTGGACTAGAGCCATTACCAACTGGATCCCACAGGACTTCAAAAGATCATGTGGCCACCCGCCCTACAAGATGGTCAGATTTCTTTGTCAGGACCCTGAACGAATGGTTTGAGGCTCTTCACATTCCTGAAGCAAGCAGATGCCATTGGGCTACACTGGCATGTGATAGGATCAAATGGAACCAGTTACTTGCACCTGCTCAAGCAAATTGAGGAATAACAGGATATCAAATGATCAAGTAATCAAGTGATTGATGCACAAAAGGAAATAAAGAAAAAGGGTCAAATATTTTTGACCCTTTTACTCTAAAATTAAAAAATTAATTTTAGAAAATTTAATTTTCTAAAATTTAAAGTTTTAAAACTTTAAATTTTAAGTTTTAAAAACTTTTTAAAAAAATTTTTATGAGTTTTAATTAATTTATTTGAAACAATTTTTTTGGGGGGCTCTTTTTTTTTAAACATTTTATTATACCACCGTGAGATATACAATTACAACGTTGTTCACGCTTGGAGGTTTCGGTTGCACAGTGCTCCTGCACCCCACCCTCCACCAGTGCCCATCACCCACCATCCATGTCCCCAATTCCTCACCCCTCCCACGTCCCACCTAAATCGCAGGTTCTTTATCTCCCTCTCTCTCCTCCTCTCTCTCTCTTCCTTCTCCTACACATTGTGAGTTGCACTACATACACTTAGAAGCCATCATTTGCATTTTTTGCCTGTATTTAATGTTCAGTTCTATGTTGGTATCAGACCTTTTGACATTCACACATGTTCCCTTCTCTATCTTACCTAACCTCTGACTCCCACGCGCTTGTGGTAATTTCCACTTTTGGTAATATCACCTGGTATATTTATGTCATGCAAATAAATTCAGTCATTCTATGTCTCTCTTTCCTTCTGACTAATTTCACTCAACATGATTCTTTCCTGTCCATCCATTTATAGGCAAATTTCATAACTCATTTTTCCTAACAGCTGCATGGTATTTTCTTGTGTAGATGTACCACAGTTTCTTTATCCAGTCATCAGTTCTCGGGCATACTGGTTGTTTCCAGGTTCTGGCTATTGTGAATTTTAGAAAATTTAATTTTCTAAAATTTAAAGTTTTAAAACTTTAAATTTTAAGTTTTAAAAAAATTTTTAAAACTTTTTTAAAAAAATTTTTAAATTTTTAAAAAATTTTTAAAAAACTTAAAAAAAATTTAAAGTTCTAAAAACTTTAAAAATTTAAAGTTTTTTGAAATTAAAGTTTAATTTAAAAAAATTTTAAATTAAACTCTAAAAATCAACTCTAAAATCAGTTGGAAAATTGCCATTCAGCAACAAAAATTTGTTAAAAATGCCTAATTCCCAGAGCAAGGAAACCTCTTTTACAGATATGTTGTGAAAACTGGTCAGCTATATGTAAAAAAATGAACTCAGATACCTAACTGATACCTTACGCAAAAGTCAATTCAAAATGGATGAAACACCTTGATATAAAATTTCAATCTGCAGATTATGTTGAGTAAAGCATAGACAGAACCTTCATAAAATTCAATCAGATGCATTTCAATGACATTGGTCAAGGACACAGAAACATAAATATACAGATCAGACCACATTTATTAAATAATTTTTCATACTGCTATAAAAATCACTAGAGTAAACGGCATCCTCTTACTGGGAGAAAACATGTGTTAATTCTCATCTGACAAAGGGTTAATATCCAAGACACAGAAAGTATTTGCAAAAGTCAACAACAAAATGGTGAATAATGGCATCAAAAACTGGGAATAAGAGATGAACAGAGAGTTGGTCTGCAAAAATCGGAGCTAACCAAGGGTAGGGAAGAGGTGAAGGGAGTTGACTTTAGTATCAGTGAAGGGAAGCAAGTGCTCTGGTGGTTCATGTGGTATTAGAATATTTTGTACACATGGTACTGTCAAAACAGTATTGTAAGTCATGGTATCTTAATAAAAATGGGAAATGTATATGACCACAATGGCATCAGGACACATTAGAGAGTTCTAACGAAGGTATTCAAAACAGTCTGATAAAAGCACAAAATTATCATTATAGTAAACTAGATGGTAGATTAGAGTTTACCTTAGTTCAAGTCTTTATTCATCATATCTTCATTGGATTATTAAAACAAGTAGTACAGGGACCCACAATATTTTTATCTCACATGCTATACCCTTTATTAGCTAATGCGTCCTGACCAACCATTGATTTTTTTTGTCTATTATCACTTCAGTCTATGAAAAGAGTAAAACAGGCTAGAGAGACAATACAAGAGGGAAACAGATAGCCTTGCACTCAGTGGCTGGAGGTTCTGGAGAATAGGCTTGGTCCAAAAGGCAAAGACCTTACATGTCACACTCAAGACTCAAATACCTTTGTTTTGGATAGCAGAAAGATCATAGAGGGAATAAACAAAAAGCAATATCTGTTTCAGGAGGCTCACAGGAGACAATGTGGAGTTAATGTCATCCAGAGAAGCTATTGTGAGATTAGTTTGAAGGCTCTTACAGCTTCTGTAATAATCCTCAAAAATCAAATATATAAAAGCTTTATGACTGTGGAATGCTAATGCTAGAAAGGAGAGAGCTGGATGGGAGCGTAGTTATATAGTTAGGAGACACATTGTATTTAAAAAAAAAGTGGGCTGGAGATAGTATAGGGATGACTTGACTGCAACAAACCCTCAGTTGATCCATGACCCATATGAGTCCCCCTGAGCACAGAACCAGGAGTAATTCCTGAGCACTGCTTGGCATGGTCCTCAAACTCAATAAATAAATAGTGTCAGAGTAAAACACAACTGTTTCTGGCATGCAAAAAAAATACACACAAAACCCAAGAAAAGTCTCCCTTATCTCCACATTAAATAAACAATGATTTAAAAATAACAAGCCTGTCTCTTAATTCTTTACAACAAACAAAATGTGAGGTCCATTAAGTTCTTCCATGAGTTTCTATTAGTGAATGAAAGAACACAGTCCAAAGCAAAATTCTATAAAAGGCAGGTCCACCAGAACCAAAATAGTGTCATTTCTCATCTTATCCCCTCAGAGAAGGATTTCCTTTGTCTAATATTTAGAAAATTTTAGTTTATATTTGATTGTAAGACCAACCCAGGTATGCCAATCCAGAGACTCACACACACGGGGCAGAGCTGCTACTTGCTCTCCCTGTGCCCAGCTGATCTCAAGGGATCCGGGAGGGATGGCAGGTTCTAGCCCTGGCCTGTCACCCCAGCAGAGCCTCGCAAGAAGCCAGAGGAACCCACTCACCATGAGGGGCCACCATTTTCCACATCTGGACTCCCCTCTCCTCAGAGCTCCACCCAGCAGAAGAACTGATCACAGTCCGGGTTGTGTGTCTGCTTTGCGCCTGCGTGGTTCATCAATAATTGCTCAAGTTTTGAGGTGATTACTAGAGTATCCCACCCAAATGGCAGAGCCTGGCAAGCTACCTGTGTCATATTAGACATGCCAAATACCAGTAACAATTATAGACTTCATTCCCATGACCTGATGGAATGGTTTGAGGCTCTTTATGTTCCTCTAGCGGGATGATGCCCTTGGGCTATCTCGCATGTGACAGGACGTATTGAGATGTTACTGGTGCCCACTCAAGCAAATCGATGATATATGGGAAGACAGTGATACAGTGATACAGTGATTTGATTGCAAAGGTCTTATTCTCCTGTTGGAAAAGTATAGAGAAGAGGAAGCAATTCGAATATTATTAGGAAAACCAAAGAGTATCTCATCTCTTTTCCACATTTTTAAGAAAAACTCTAAGCAGGCTATTCTAATAAGGGCATTTAGACTGTTGCATCCTGGGAACCTTCTGAGTGTCTGAAGGTCCTATGCGGCTTCATACTGTGATGGAAATGCCCCCTAAGAAGCAAGATATGTTAAGATCATATCTTCTGCTCAGACCATGGTGTTTCTTGTAGGTGTGAAGAGTCTGAAAAGGAAACGCACCTGAAAGGCGAGATTAGTAAGAATGGAGTGGCCCAAGAGTGGACTCAATTATTCTCAAAATGCTATTCAAACTCCTTCTGATGCACAAATAAAAGACAGAACTTGACAGTACCGGCTGAAGTCCTCCCGTCCAAATGGCTGTGATGATTCAGTTAGAAAAAAAAGTAAATAAGTGATTTCCCTTAGCATTACAAAGAAAAGTCGCAGCATCACATTTAACCATGTTCTCTACTTCAGAACAAACTGATCTTGTATAATTAGTAGGCTGCCCTTACAACAGTTAATTTACTGAACAGAATCACTGACACTAAATCAGATGAATATTAAAATTCTGTTAAAAACAATAACTTTAATTAATGTGTTATCAGTTGATTGTATCCCTTTCCAAGGTAACTAGTTAAAAATATTTATTGCTGGTCATAGTTATTTTTGTTTTAAAGCTATATATTTTAGGCTGCTTTCTGGAGATAAACAAACCTACACACTATAATTTTGTGGGGAAAAAAATTAAGAAATCTAACTCAAAGAGAGAAAAAAACACAGGCAAAGAGCAAAGGCAAATTTCTAATTTCAATTTGAGTAAAATGTGAATTTTAAAAATTCCTTTTTTTGGTGAAGTAAAATAGTTTTTACTGAATCTGATTTGGAAAGATCTTAGGGAGAAAAAGAGAGAACATTTGTTTGAGGGAACACAGGATTCTCCAGATAGGTAATAAGCAAAAAAACAGACAAGCGAGAGAAATTTGTGGTGAAGCAAGAACATCAGCCAGAACAGCAAGCAAAACAAGCTTACTTGATAAATTCCATTAAATAATGTGAATTCACAACATATTCTGAACACAGAGCCAGAGAGAGACACAGAGACTCTTCAAGATCCAGGGGAAAGCATGCAGCTAGATTCTCTCTGAAACCGTAGCTACGCAAAATGATAGCTTACTCCTCTTTCTCGTCTTTCTTTTCCTCTCCCTTCCTTAATAGTAACCATTATAATACATTAGACATAGCACTGGGAATAAAAATATTAAAAGCATCATCTCTGTCCTCAGGGAACTCAGATTCTAAAAGCTCAAAATGATGAAATTTCTGCTTTCTGAGAGCATGTATCGCTGGTAAATTAAAACTGAGAATTAAACAAGTCAATAATTTGTCACATTCTATTTGGGAGGCAAAACTTTCTAATCTGGGAAAAAATAGGCTTCAAACTAATTAAAGTAGATGTTTTGTGAAATACAAGAAACTAGTATGACTCCTAGGAAATCAGATCCTTACATAACTGTCAGGGAACGCTGCCAGGGTCCCCGACAGTGCAGGAAAGCGAGTTCCCTTCTACCTCAAAAGCCAGCGGGAATGGATGAAGACTCAGGAATCTGGTGCAGCTTTTAAAAGGCTTTACTTATCACAGGTTCAGGCATACAAGTCAGCAATAGGAGAAACCTTGTGCTTAGGATTCCCAGCTAGAGCCCTAGACACGTGTAGGCCAAGATGGCGGCCACCACATGTTAAGGCCCTGTAAAAAGGAGAAAAAGACAAGACTCCCAAGAAGGGTGCAAACTCACAAAGATAGAGCCCAAAAAGAGAGAGCCCAAAAAAGAGAGACAGAGAGAGGAAGCAGGCTGGTTTTATACCCCTGCAACTCAGACCGCCCACTATTATGGGAAGCAGGAAGGGTTAAATGCCCTTAGGTAATTTCTCCCAGCTCCTCACCTAGGCTCTATTATATGCTAATGTTTTGAGCCAAGATCTGCCTGGAAATGCCTTTATAGGGTAGAGAAGGGGGTTTCTGAGATGGCATGTCTCTGTACCAAAGACTAATACTAATGCCAGTTAAATATTTCTCCAAGCCTTCACAAGTCTCGTCTACTTCACAGTAGTTTTGTATTTTAGTTGCCTTTGAGTTATCAGGGAGCCATGCTTGCTTGCTTGGAGGCAAACAGCATTTCTCTCTGGTCTAATTACTTAGCGATCCAAAGTGGCCAGGCAAATATGCTGGTAAGATCTAGCTAGTCCCACGATGATTATGGTAGCATCAGAGAATATTTATATAAGTCAGTACAGAATACATGGTCAGATAAACTGCCACATTTCGACTACCCCTATCTACGAAGTGATTTGCAGGAGGCAATCCAGAGCAGATGCAGAGGCTCTTAGAGGAGTCCTGCAACACATAACAATTGAGCAATTTTTAAAGACTTTGTACAAGCAGATTTTAGCTTCTTAGCAGAAGTAGGACTGAATTTATAAGTACTGTTATAAAATATGTGCACAAGCATATTTATTTATTTATGTTACTATATCACCGTGAGATACACAGTTACAAAGATGCTCATGATTGGTTTCAGTCATACAGTGTTCCAGCACCCATCCCTCCACCAGTGACCTATTTCCATTGCCAGTGTTCCCACATTCCCTCCCGCCTTCCCCAACCTGCCTCTAGAGCAGGTACTTTTCTTCTCTCTCTCTCTCTCTCTCTCTCTCTCTCTCTCTCTCTCTCTCCTCCTCCTCCTAACATAGTAGCTTACTCTACAAACATCAATGTTTATCATGTGCAATCTTTTTGTATTTACTGATGAACCTTCCAAGGTGAAGAGATTGGCTTTTCTCTTGGGTGGAGTTCTGATGAGCTGTGGAGTCCAGATGTTGAGAATGATGGCCCTCATGGTACTGGAGGGGTTGTTAATCTGGACGTTTCATCAGTAAATGCATGAGATGAGAGCCTACTACTGAGAGTATACCACACACAAGGCAGAGCCTGGCAAGCTACCCATGTCATATTTGATATGCCAAAAAACCAGTAGAAATTATAGACCTCATTCCCATTTCCTGAAGGAATGGTCTGAGTTTCTTCGTGTTCCTAGAGTGAGCATCTGCCCCTTTGGCTGCACTAGCATGTGACAGAATGTATGGAGATTTTTCTAGTGCCTGCTTGAGCAAATCGATGAACAAAGGGAAGACAGTGATACAGTGACAGTGAATCTCTTTGTATGTATTCAATACTGAGTTCTTGTCTGATGTTGCCATTTCCCACATTAGTAGGACACAGGTATGTGTTTATATCGCATTAATGAATGCAGTCATTAGATATCTGACCTTTTCCTTCTGGCTAATTTCACTCAGAATGATAATCTCCATGTCCATCCATTTAGTGGTAAATTTCATGACTTTGTCTTTTCTGACAGCTGCAAAGTATTCTATTGTGTAGATGTACCACTGTTTCTTTAGCCAGTCTTCTGTTCTCAGGCATTCAGGTTGTTTTCAGATTCTGGCTATTGTGAATAGAGCTGCGATAAATACAGAAGTGCTGATAGTATTTCTGCTGTGTGTTTTTGGGTCTCCAGCATATATTCCCAGGAGTGGTATTGCTGGATCAAATGGGAGCTCAATATCTAGTTTTTGGAGGAATATCCATATTGTTTTCCAAAAGGGCTGGACCAGTTGGCACTCCCACAAACAGTGTATGAGCGTCCCTTTCTCCCCCCTCATACATGCCAATACTGGTTCTACTTCCTCTTTTGGAATTGGGCCAGTCTCTGTGGGGTGAGATAATATCTCATTGTTGTTTTGATTTTCATCTCCCTGATGAATAATGAAGAACAATTTTAATATGCATTTTGGCCATTCGAATTTATTCTTTGTCAAAGTTCCTATTTATTTCTTCCCATTTTATGATGGGTTGACTGTTTTCTTCTTGCAAAGTTCTACCAGGGCCTGATATATCCTGGATATTAACCCCTTATCAGATGGGTATTGGGTGAATATTCTTACCCAGATTATGAGCTGTCTCTGTATCTTGGTCACCGTTTCCCTTGAGGCAGATGCTTTTCAGTTTTATATAATCCTATTTGTTTTCTTTGCTTCCATTTGCTTTGTCAGTGGTGTTTCATTTTGATGATGCCTTTAGTGTTGATGTTGTAGAGAGTTTTTCCTGTCTTCTTCAATGTACCTTAGAGAATCATGTCTGATGTTGAGATATTTGTTCCATTTTGATATGACTTTAGTGCATGGAGTTAGAAGGAGGTCTAAGTTCATTTTTTTACATGTAGCTGCCCAGTTTACCCAGCATCACCTGTTAAAGAGGCATTCTTTGTTCCATTTAATATTTTTTACTCCTTTATCAAAAAAAAAAAGCGATGATATGTTTGAGAGCATGTGTCAGGATCACTTGTATCACTTGTATTCCCATTCATCATTGATTTGCTCGAGCAGGCACCAATAACATCTCCATACGTCCTGTCACATTCTAGTGTAGCCCAAGGGCATCTGCTTGCTCTAGGAACATAAAGAGCCTCAAACTATTCCATCGAGTCATGGGAATGAGGTCTACAAATGTTACTGGTATTTGGCATACGAAATACAGCACGGGTAGCTTTCCAGGCTCTGCTGTGCGACCTACCATTCTATTTCATAGGTCTACAGGTCTATCTCTATACCAATACCATGCTGTTTTTATTTATGACTGCTTTGTAGTAGAGTTTGAATTTGGGGAAAGTGATACCTCCCATCTTCTTTTTCTCAAGGATTGCTTTAGCTATTCATGGAACATTATTATTTTATACAAATTTCAGGATGAATTGGTCAATTTCTTTGAAGAAAGTCATGGGTATTATAATAGGAACTGCATTGAATAGGTATAATCTCTAGGTAATATTATCATCTTGATAATATTAATTCCCCCCAATCCATCACTAGATCACTAGATATCCTGTTGTTCATTGATTTCCTCTAGCAGGTGCCAGTAACATTTCCATTATACCCTATCACGTGCCAGTGTAGACCAATGGCATCTGGTTGCTTCAGGAATACAAAGAGCCTCAAACCGTTTGTTCAGGGTCTTGATGAAGAAGTCTGACCATCTTGTAGGTGGGTGGCCACATCCCGTGGTATCTAGTCGGTAAGGGCTATATAGTCCAGGGGTCATCTCTAAATCACAATACATGTCCAGCCACCTGATTTTTCGGATCCCTGAATCTGGAACAGTGGACGGAGGTCAGAACTCCAGATTCCTTCTCTCACTTGAGTGAGGCATGATATTCCAAGCATAGTTCTTTTGATTCCTCTTTGAGAGACCTGAATTGCGTTCTTATCCTGCTTTCATAGGGCCGAGGTCTCTGAGGCGTATGTTAATGCAGGGAGAATGGTGGAGTCAAAGAGTTGTGCCAGGAGCCGGAGGTTCTTTGTCTTTTTAGCTATTTCTTTCGATGCTTTTGAAGGCATTCCATGCCACTCTTTTCCTCCTGTGCAGCTCAGGTTTTTAGGTCGTTCATCAAGTTAACTTCTCGAACTTAGGTACACATAACTGCTGCATTCAGACATATTTGTTCCATTGAGAGCAAATGGGGCCTCTGAAACTAGTTCATTTTTTCATGAACATAGTTTTGTTGAGATTCGGCTGTAGACCTATCTTTCCACATTCTCGATCAAAGTAGCCAGCAATTGTGCCGCTTGTCCAATGTTTGGTGTTATTAGAATGATGTTATCAGCGAAGCGGAGGTGCTTTAGTTGCAGACCATCTATCTTCACTCCAATTCCTTCCCATTTCAACTGTCACATGATATTCTTGAGGGTGCCTCTGAAGAGTTTCTGTGAGATGGTATCACTCTCTCTAACCCCCTTTTTTGACATCAATGATCACTTCCTTGTAGAATGGGGGAGATCCTGGTGCTGAATCCATAATACAGCTCACGAAGGATCTTGATATATTGGGTTTGAACACCCTGTTTGGCTAGGGCTTCGATAACTGCTTCGGTCTCAATAGAATAAAAGGCTTTCTTTTAAATCAACGATCATGAGATAGAGCGGCATCTTGAACTCCGTACGAACCTCGATGAGCTTGGTTACCAATCGATATGGTCTATTGTGCTGAATCCTTTTCAGAAGCCCAGCTTGCTGGCATGGCCTATCCTTCATCTAATGTTCTGCCAATCCTGTTCAGGATTACTCAAGTGAACAGCCTGTAGATGACAGACACAGCCAAATGGGGCAATAGTTTCCAATGTCCTGAATGTCTACCTTCTTTAATAGTAGAACTGTTCTGTTGGTTTTCCATTGGGAGGGTACCTTGCATTCAGACAGGTAAAGCGTGTGAAGAGCCAATCCAGTGTATTGATCAGTATTGATGGCAGATTCTTCAGGTATTCTGGTCTGACTTTGTCTGAGCCTGGTGCTGTTCCCTTCTTTACCAACAAAATGGCATGTCGGATTTCAGAAGGAATAACATTGGGAGCGACATATCTTTCCTGCGGAATTTTGTATGTGGGCAGGTGGATGTGGCTTTCAAAGAGATATGTGACTATCAAAGATATGAGGTAGGTATGTGGCTATCAAAGATATCTGAGTAGAATCATGGATAAGCTTCTCCATTGCCTTTCTGGAAGATGTTATAATCCATCAGGATGTCGGAGGGCAGTAATCTTGGTCTTATAATTGGCGAAGGGACAGGCTGGCCCTTGCGAATGCTTTTCCAGGCTTCTGCTGCATATCCAGTATTTCTGCTCTTCTCTCTTTGAGGTGTCCCTTCATCGCTTCTCTGCACTGCTCTGTGAGCTTGAACATTAGCATTTGGTTGCCTGAGGCTCACGCCTTGCTACATTGGTGAATGAGCATGAGAGTTTTTGAAGAAAGGTGTCCTTTTGTGGCTTTCTCTCTCTCTCTCGGCATTCTTTTCAAAATCATGGAGGTGATGAACCAGTCGGTTGTATTCTTCATCGATGTTGTCAATGATGGTGTCTTCCAATGTTGCCACAATGTGCCAAGGATTTCCCAATTGGTGGTTGTTCTGGGAGTTCTCTTCTTAAACTTTGCAGCCTTTTCTTCCCATTGCGTGAAGTAGAATTTTTGCACAAAGGAGAGGTGGTCCGATCCTGTTTCCAAATTTTGCGATGACAGTGACATCAGTCAGGCAAAATCTTAGATTGAAGATGATGTGGTCAATTTCATTGTGGAACTGTCCACCAGGAGTTTCCCATGTCCAACTTTTCGCTTCAGCTTTCTGGAACTGTGAGTTCCCATGAATGGTCTTGTTGGACATGATGAACTCAGATAGTCTCTACCTCTGTTCATTGCATTCTAGGCCATGGGTTCCGATGTGGACTTCTTGGCTGATCTTCTCAGTCCTATCATGGCATTAAATAACCGACTATGATCTTTTTAGAAAATGTGATCTTTGTTATAGAACTCCTTCAGTTCCATGTAGAATTTCTCAATTTCATCTTCCTCATATGTGGATGTTGGTGCATAGACAACAAAGATAGAAACTGCTGGCAGTGGCCACATCTCCTCAAGTGTAATAGTCCAATACGGTTTGTTAGATATTCAAATGAATCAATGTTCACAGCCATGTTCGTGTTGACAAGGACA
>JAJIBD010024395.1:0-17070 GCA_021461705.1 Cryptotis parvus
TCACTTGATCACTTGAATCCCGTTATTCATCGATTTGCTCGAGCGGGCGCCAGTAACATTTCCATTGGACCCTATCACGTGCCAATGTAGCCCAATGGCATCTGGTTGATTCAGGAATATGAAGAGCCTCAAACCGTTCCTTCAGGGTCTTTGCAAGGAAGTCTGACCATCTTGTAGGTGGGCGGCCACGTGATCTTTTGACATCCCGTGGGATCCAGTCGGTAATGGCTCTAGTCCAGCGGTTGTCTCCAAATTGCATTACATGTCCAGCCCATCTGATTTTCGATGCCTTGGCAAACGAGACAGCATCCCTGATTCTGGAATAGCGATGGAGGTCAGAACTCCGGATTCCTTCTCTCACTTGAGTGAGGCATGATATTCCAAGCATAGCTCTTTTCGATTCCTCTCTGGGAGACCCGAATAGCATTCTCATCCTGCTTTCGTAGGGCCCAGGTCTCTGAGGCGTATGTTAATGCAGGGAGAACGGTGGAGTCAAAGAGATGTGCCCGGCCGGAGGGTTCTTTGTCCTTTTAGCTATTTCTTCGATGCCTTTTGAAGGTATTCCATGCCGCTCTCTCTTCCTCCCTGCGCAGCTCAGGTTTGAGGTCGTTCTTCATGTTGGCTTCTCGACCTAGGTACACATAACTGCTGCTATTCAGAGATGTTTGTTCCATTGAGAGTGAATGGGGCCTCAGGAACTAGTTCATTCTTCATGAACATAGTTTTCTTTAGATTCAGCTGTAGACCTATCTTTCCACATTCTCGGTCAAAGTCAGCCAGCATTTGTGCCGCTTGGCTAATGTTTGGTGTTATTAGAATAATGCCATCAGCGAAGCGGGAGGTGGTGTAGTTGCCGACCATCTATCTTCACTCCCATTCCTTCCCATTCTAATTGTCTCATGATGTTCCTCGAGGGTGGCGCTGAAGAGTTTTTGGTGAAATGGTATCACCCTGTCGAACCCCTTCTTTTCACATTAATGATCACTTCTTTGTAGAATGGTGAGATCCTGGTGGTGAATCCGTAATACAGCTCACGAAGGATCTTGATGTATTGGGTTTGAACACCCTGTTTGGCTAGGGCTTCGATGACTGCTTCAGTCTCCCACAGAATCAAAGGCTTTCTGTAAATCAATGAATGTGAGACAGAGCGGCATCTTGTACTCCCTACAAACCTCGATGAGCTTGGTGACTGTGTGGATATGGTCGATTGTGCTGAATCCTTTCCGGAAGCCTGCTTGCTCGCATGGTTGTCCATCTAGTGTTCTGCTAATCATGTTCAGGATGACTCATGTAAACAGCTTGTAGATGATGGACAGCAGGCAGATGGGGGCGATAGTTGCCAATGTCGTGAATGTCTCCCTTCTTGAACAGTAGAACTGTCCTGCTGGTTTTCCATTGGGAGGTCACCCTGCATTCGGACAGGTAGCGTGTGAAGAGCCGAGCTAGTGTATTGATGAGTACCGATGGCAGATTCTGTCTGACTTTGTCTGGGCCTGGTGCTGTTCCCTTCTTTACCAATGAAATGGCATGCCCGGATTTCAGAAGGGAGAACGTTGGGAATGACATATCCATCCTGTGGAATTTGGTATGTGGGCAGGTGGATGTGGCTATCAAAGAGATTTGAGTAGAAGTCCTGGATAATCTTCTCCATTGCCTTTCTGGAAGATGTGATAGATCCATCAGGGCGTCGGAGGGCAGTCATCTTGGTCTTACAGTTGGCGGAAGGACAGGCGGGCGGTGTGAATGCTTTTCCCGGCTTCTGCTGCATCTTCCAGTATTTCTGCTCTTCTGTCTTTGAGGTCTTCTTTTATCGCTTCTCTGCACCGTTTGTCAAGCTTGGATGTTAGCATTTGGTCTCCTGAGGCTTGCGCCTTGCCACGTTGGCCGAATGAGCCTCGAGAGTTTCTAAAGACAGGCGCCCTTTTGTGTCTTTCTCTCTCGGCATTCTTCGCACAATCATGGAGGTGCTGAACCAGTCGGTTGTATTCTTCATCGATGTCGCCAATGATGGTATCTTCCCATGTTGCTGCAATGGTGCCAAAGAGTTCCCAGTTGGTGGTCGTTCTGGGAGTTCTCTTCTTAAACTTTGCAGCCTTTTCTCCTCGTTGGGGGAAGTAGAATTTTGCACCGAAGGAGACAGTGGTCCGATCCTGTTTGGAATTTGGGGACGACAGCTACATCGGTCAGACAAAACCATCGATTGAAGATGATGTGGTCAATTTCATTGTGGAACTGTCCGCCAGGAGATTCCCATGTCCAACTTTTCGCTTCAGCTTTCTGGAACTGTGAGTTCCCATGAATGGTCTTGGTGGACATGATGAACTCAGATAGTCTCTCACCCTGTTCGTTCCATTCTAGGCCATAGGTCCCAATGTGGAGTTCTTCAGCCCATCTTCTTGGTCCTATCTTGGCATTAAAATCACCGACTATGATCTTGAAGAAGGTGTGGTCTTTTTTTATAGAACTCCTCCAATTCCATGTAGAATTTCTCAATTTCATCTTCTTTGTATGTGGATGTTGGTGCGTAGACAATGAAGATAGAAATTGCTGGCAGTGGGCCACATCTCTTCAAGTGTAATCGTCCTATTCGGTTTGTTAGGCATTCAAATGAATCAATGTTTACGGCCATGTTCGTGTTGACAAGGACACCAACGCCACCGATGCCTCTTTCGTCGCATGTTCCAAGGAACAATTCTTCTCCGTGTCAAATACAGCATGATGCAACTGACGCCTCCTCGCTCTCAGTCAGATCAATGATGTCGTACTTGATCTTTTTCGCTTGCAGCATCAGATCCTCAATATATGCTTCCGATGCCAGTGTACGTGCATTGAAAGTACAGACAGTCATTTTAGTCCTTCGTTGGACTATGTATATACATATGCATATGCATATACATATACATATGCATATGCATATGCATATGCATATACATATACATATTCATATTCATATACATATACATGTACATGTACATGTACATATACATATACATATACATATACATACAAGGGTTTTTGGCGAAAGGGAAACACACCTGACTGTGCCACCTGGCAGGATTCAGGGAAACCATATGTGGTACCAGGAATCCAACCCGTGTTGGTTGCATGTAAGGCAAGCAAATATATAAGACCAAGTATATATATAAAGTATATATAAAGAGACATTTACATATATCTTATATATAAAGACCAAGTAAATATTTAAAGACCAAGTATATATATATATATATATATATATATATATATATATACTTGGTCTTTGTCCACAGTTCCTACCTCATATCCCCAGTGATAAGTTTATCTTCGTCCCTCTTTCCTTCCCTTTGTTGTTGCAGACATGACCCAGGGACACACCCATGCCGCCCTTAGACTTGTGCTCTCAGCGGCGAAGCTCACTGCAGATCACTGTGCACTGCCTGAACACGTTTGAGCTGTGGGGCTCACATTCACTTAGCTGCACACCAGAGGCCAAACACTCTGTGACACTCACACACACAAACACACACACACACCCCTAGCTGTACACTAGAGACCACACCCTGGTAAGATCTCTGTGGCAGCACCAGGGTCCCAGAAAGCAAACCACCAGGTCCCAGTTTCACACATTTGGGAGGCACCAGGGATTGAATTCATGACCTCAGACACAAGAGATGACTCAACATTCTGGAGTAACATGCTCTACATGTAGGAGGCCCAAAATCAATCCCCAAGACCTTATGGTTCCCCAACACCACTAGGAGCAAACCCTGAGCACAGAGCCAGGAGCAGCCTCTGTGTACTTCCAGGGTGGCCCAAAAAAGCAAAACAAACACAAATTAAAACTCATGGCGTCACATTTGCGAGGCAGATGCTTTTCTACTAAGTCATCCCCAGGCCTTCTCTCACCCCTGCCTTGTTCTGCTAGTGATGTGATTTCTGGGTATATGGCTGATTGTCTACAGACCCAGCCTGGTGATGAGAAAAGTGGGATCTTGAGTCCCTCCCCACAGCCTCAAAGGAAGAAAGAAGGGCTGGAAGAAGAGGGGCTGGTGTGCACCAACAGCCAATACATCCATCACATCTAAGTCACAAAGCCTCAGAGAAGTGTAAAGGACTGGACCCACAGAGCTTCCAGCTTGGTGAATAAGAGCCCATTTGGAGATTGTGGCTTGCCAGAGTGTGAGGGAGCTCCATGTCCTTTTTCTATTCCTACCCTGAGCTTCACTTCTCTTCGATCTGAATGTCCACCTGTACTTTCATTTTGGCCAGACCCAGCTGTACTCAGGACTTACTCCTAGTTCTGTGTTCAGGGATTGCTCCCAATATGTTGAGCGTTTTTTTTGTTTTGTTTTGTTTTTGTTTTTTACTTTTTGGGTCACACCTGGCAATACTCAAGGGTTACTCCTGGCAGTACTTGGGGACCATATGGTATGCCAGGAATCAAACCCAGGTCGGCAGTGTGCAGGGGACACTCCCTACCTGCTGTGCTATTCCTCTGCCCACACTCCCAACCTGTTATCATACTTTTATAATAAACCTGGAAACAAAGATGTTTCTCTGTGTTCTGAGCTGCTCTACCAAGTCAGCCAACCCAAGGATGGGATTGAGTCCAGCTCTCATGCAGCGCCTATTGGTCAGACCTGGACACAGGCTTTCAGCTGAGGTTGCTGGGGCTACAGGGACTGAGCCCCCACACTTGGTGATCAAGACACCCCTTTGTGTAATCAAACTGCTCTTCGTGCCTCTCTTCTCCACTGCATGCAGGTTTTCCAGGCTGCTCTAGCTCACCACCAAGCTTGCAATAGAAGTAGGGAAAGTCTCAAAGAGATTCAAAGCTGATTTTTCTACTTAAAAAATAATTAACCCACATGCACAGCCACAGCCATGTAACAATGGCCCAGCTTTACAGCTTCATGACTAACCTCTAAAGAGATGCAAGTCAGACTGCCCAAACTCATGGGAACACTGGCCGTCAGGCTGAAAATACTGGAGCCCCCTTGAGAGGGGATGAACTCGTCGCAGTTCTACAGCTCCTGGGGCTCCTGAACCATACGTGGCCTCTAAACTTCCAAATTCCACAATACTGGCAGCCCAGTAGGAGCACAGCAAATTAGATGGGAAAGTAGCATAGAAGCCAAATAAGCCCAATAAACAAAAATAACAGAAAATAACAGAAGGCTCAACTGGCAACAACAGCTCAGTAAACCGCAATGATCTTAATGACTCCTGGTGAGATATAACAATTTGCAAATTTTTTTCTGAACTGTTTTTCAATAATTAACTGAATTTTTCAATAATTTAACTGAACTGTTTTTCAATAATTCTATTAGACATTTTGCTGTAACAAGCAATATAAAATAAATTATTTTGTGCCACCTAAGGGGGTAGGCTTTGGGGGACACTGGTGAAGGAAAGGCCACATTGGCAGTGGGACTGGTGTTAAAACATTGAATGCCTGAAACAACTGCGTTATACTTTGTAACCACAATTAACTTTGTACCCACAATTTCTTTCTTTCTTTCTTCTTTTTTTTTCTTTTTTGGTCACACCCCGCGACGCTCAGGGGTTACTCCTGGCTCTGCACTCAGGAATTACTCCTGGCAGTGCTCGGGGACCATATGGGATGCCGAGGATCAAACCTGGGCCGGCAAAGGCCGGCGGCATGCAAGACAAATGCCCTACCCGCTGGACTAGCGCTCCGGCCCCCTATTTCTTTTCTTCTTCTCCTCCTTCTTCTCCTCCTTCTTCTCCTTCTCCTTCTCCACCACCTCCCTCTTCCTCCTACTCCTCCTCCTCCTTTTTTTTGTGTCACACCCAGCAATGCTGAGGGATTGGATCTGCTCTCAAGAATTACTCCTGGCGGCTAGCAGTGCTCAGGGGGCCATATGGGATGCTGGGGATCTAACATAGGTTGGCTGTGTGCAAGGCAAATGCTCTACCTGCTGTACTATCACTCGGTCCCACACCAATATTTAAATAAAATTGAAAATAAAGTATATGTAATGGGGGAAATGAAGATATGGTATAGCAGGCAGGGTACTTACCTTACATGCTGCCAACCTGGATTCCATCCTAGGACCCCACATCATTCCCTGAATGCTACCTCGAGTGATCCTTGATTGCAGGGCCAGTATTAAGCCTTCAGCACTGCTGAGTGTGACCCAAAATAAATAAATAAATTTTTCTAAATTTAAAAATAAAATAAGTGGAATTTTGGGCATTCTCTGTCATTTAACCAGAGAGAGAGAGAGAGAGAGAGAGAGAGAGAGAAAATAAGTTTTTCCTTATTCTATATATTTTTTAATTTTTTGGATCACACCTGGCAATGCTCAGGAATTACTCCTGGCGGTGCTCAAGGGACCATACAGGAAAGCCGGGAATCAAACCGGGTCAACCGTGTGCAAGACAAATGCCCTACCCACTGGACTATCACTCCGGCCCCTCCTTATTCTATATTAAACAAGCACTTTTTTCTTTTTGAGGTGGAGGCTGGCAGGGGACACACCCAGCACCCAGTGGTGCTCAGGTTTACTCTAGGTTCTGCACTTAGGGATCCCACCTGGCAGGACCCAGAAAACCATATGTGGTGCCAGGAACCAGGCTCAAACCCGGTCATTCAGCTGCCAGCAAGGCAACCACCATACCTGCTGTACTATCTCCCACCTGAGCAGATATTTTTTAGGGCCTGTCAGCAAATGCTTGGGGTTGGCAAACCATGCCATCTGTTACAGCTACCATCCTGTGTTGCTTAATGATGTGTGAACAAGGACAGATTCACATACACCATGGAGGTCTGTGGACCCAAAGAAACATCTCTTAAAATGTGGGCCTAATATTAAAACTCACCATTGAATATACACAAAGAGACTTAAGTGATAAACTCTAAATATCTGCAGGGCTAGCCACAATGTGTAAAAGAAGAGGGAGTGAGATGCAGAGACAGAGAGAGAAAGAGAGGATACTGGGGTACCTGCTATTGAGGCAGCCTGGGAGTGGGCGGGAGGGGTGGGGTACATTGGTGGTGGAAATGGGGCACTGGTGGAGGGATGGGTGCTGGTATACTGTACTACCAAGAACCAATTATGAACACCTTTTGTAATTGTATGTCTCACGGTGGTATAATAAAAAAATTTTTTTTTTTAAAAAAAAGCTCTTCCACAGTAATCCAATATAATGAACAAACTTTAGCTCTGGTCCGAACTTAGACCATACGAAAGAGCCTAAGTCTCCCACCAAAGAGAGAGGATCTCACCCGAGCTGAGTCCTACCCAGAAGAAGAAGCAAAAGACCGGGGCAGGAGCTCTAGCCCAGCGGGTAAGGCGTTTGCCTTGCACGCGTCTGGCCTGTGCCGGCCGGGTTCGATCCCCGGCATCCCATATGGTCCCCCGAGCACCGCCAGGAGTAATTCCTGAGTGCAGAGCCAGGAGAAACCCCTGAGCATCGCGGGTGTGACCCAAAAAGAAAAAAAAAAAAAGAAGAAGCAAAAGACCAACGAGCAAAAAGCCAAAAGCAAAAAGCCAAAAAGCCGAAAGTGAAGAGGTCGAAAGCCAAAAGGTCCAAAGGTAAAAGGCCCAAAAGGTAAAAGTGAAGGGCCTCAAAAAAAAAAATGTGGGCCTTGATTTCATGGGGTTGGCTGCATAGCTTTAAGAAAATATTCCTTTCAAATAAATTTCCATATGATTTATTATCAGTAAATGTTTGATTTGTGTACTGAGTTTACATACTTAAATACTCAGGATTGCGTAAAAATCTCTCAGGCAAAGGACATTCAGGATAGAAACAGGGAAGGCAGCCTGGGAGCCTTAGCACATACCCCAAGTGTGGGGAAGACTGCGTCATCTGGGTTTGTGTAATCATACTCGGAAGTTCACACTATGATAAAATCTTTAAGTGATGCATTTCCCAGGATACATCCCCGGCGGGAGGTGACGTGCGCTGGGCTCAGCTCGTGGCTGTGGCATGAAAGAAAGCAGCCGTCACAGCCGCGCTTCCAATAAATCTTTATTTACAAGAACAGCTGCCCTGCTCTTAAGACATAATCTAATGCCTCCTTTTCTGTGTTGTTGTTTGCAATGTGGAGAGATCTAAAATGAGGCAGTCCCTATTCTCCAAGGCCACCTGGGAGTTTGCATGGGCTCACAGGGATTCTGAATTGATGCCAAATAAAGCACCTGTCTCTGAGGCAGGCAGGGGGCCCGTCGGGAAGAGGCTGCCTGCAGCAGCAGGGAAGGCAGGGAGGCAGACAGCCTCCACAGCGTCTATTCCAGGACCTCGACTCGGCTCCATGGGTCTCAGCCTTCCCGGCACTGCGTGTTAGCGGCGGCAGCTATGGGACTAAAGGTCTCCAGTGGACGCTGACGTGTAGTCCTTGCTCCTCATGCACCCCTGGGACAGCTGAGGATTTGCATCATCGTCCTCATCTTCCACTGCGCGGCCCCTTCCCCTCCCGCTTCCATTCATGTGTTCCTAGTGAGAAAATGTCTTACCTCCAAGTCCATGAGCTCCTGGAGAAGCTAATTGTGACCCGTTTGATTAGCCGGACGGCAGGTCTCTGTCTCTGGGATTTGGGGGGGGGTGGGGGGCAGCTTGTGCTGTCGTTATTTCACAGTCTGGTCCCACCGTATTGCTGTCACTTTAGGTCATTCTCCTTCCCTCCTTGGGGATCTAGTGGCAGGCTCCCAGACAGCCTCTGACACACTTCTCCCGTGATCATTCCTGCTGGTTTCAATAATCACGAAGATGTCCCTGCTAATTGCTTGGCCCTTCCCGTCCATGACATTCTTCCTTCCAGTGGTCTTTTCATCCAATTAATTGTTCAGCTGCTCGTGATTTTGTCATTGCAGACTATGAATTCCCGTGATTTTATTTTTACTTTTTTGTTTATTTGGTTTTTTTTCTTGCTTTTTGGGTCTCACCCAGGCTCTGCACTCAGGACTTACTCCTGGAGGTGCTTGGGGGACCATATGGGATGCCCAGCTCAAACCCCAGTTGACTGAGTGCAAGGCAAATGCTCTACCTGCTGGACTACTGCTCTGGCCCTCCCATGACCTTTTGTCTACAATCTCCTTACCACCTTTTCACCATCCCAGTGAAAGAAAGGGAACTTTCTGTCTGAAATGGATTGACACCTCCTGTTAAGGACTGAGTTGGGTTTCTCCAAAATATGTGTGCTGCGGTCTCACTTCCAAAGTCTCTCTCCTTTAAGTCTTTAAAGATATAATGAGGATGTAATTAAGGCATGAAGGTGATAGGAGTAGAGTCCACCAGAACCTCTCTCTCTCCTCTCTCTTTCTCTCTCTCCTCTCTTTCTCTCTCCTCTCTCTTCTCTCTCTCCTCTCTTTCTCTCTCTCTCTCTCTTTCTCTCTCCTCTCTTTCTCTCTCCTCTCTTTCTCTCTCTTCTCTCCCCTCTCCTCTCTCTCCTCTCTCTCCTCTCTCTCCTCTCTCTCCTCTCTCCTCTCTCTTTCTCTCTCCTCTCTTTCTCTCCTCTTTCTCTCCCCTCTCTCTCCTCTCTCTCCTCTCTCCTCTCTCTCCTCTCTTTCCTCTTTCTCTTCTCTTTTTCTCTCTCCTCTCTCCTCTTTCTTCTCTCTCCTCTCCTCTCCTCTTTCTCCTCTCTCCTCTCTCTCCTCTCTCTCTCTCCCCTCTCTCTCCCTTCCCCTCTCTTACCCTCCCCTCCCCAGAGGAAAATGTCCTTGAGAACAGACAGAGTACAAGCAGGGCAGGCGGGAAAAGAGGCTTCAGCATTTTGGTCTTGGATGTCCAAACTGCAGGTGAGAGGGTCACCGTCTATTGTGTAAGTGACCCCATCTGTGGCGTCTTGGGATGGCACTTCCTTGACCTGATCATCATAAGGTCAAATTGACACTTGACTACGACAAGTGTCAATTTGGCCAGATCTCTTATTTGTTTTCTGGTCTGGCAGTACCCAGTCTTGGAGAAGCCCTGCTCTCTGGCTCCGCCCTCTCTGCGGCAATGCTGGGAGCAGGACGGCCTCAGGGTCATGACCTCCTACCTCCAGCACTGAGCATCCTCCTTGTTTGTTTCTGCACTTTTCTAGTTCATCAAGTCGCCTACTCTTAGCTTAGTATTGCCTATCTTTCCCTGCCTCTTCATTAGGGTCCCAGCCAACTCTCACCGATGACCTTGTTTCTTGTTTCACTAAGAACCACCAGGAGGGAATTTCCCCAGCAACCAATTCTCAAATTCAGTCATGGGCAAGCATCTGTCTATTGGTCTCGCCCTTCTCTTCCAGACTCTCATTTTTCTCTGCTGTTTTCTTCCCTCTCCTATCATTTTTCTCCTGCAGTTTTCTCCCTTCTCCTATAACACCCCCCCACTCACCCATCCAGTGAATAATTGTCAGAGGTATATTATCTTCCAATCCCCCAAACACAGGAAAACAGGGAAAGATTTCCTCCTACCTTCTTTTCTCTTCCAGCTAGTATAATGTCTCTGTGTGCCAGTTGTGATTCTGATACACAAGCAGTGCTCAGCGCATGAGGGTGGCACTGGGAATTAAACTCAGAACCCCACACTTGCAAGGTAGGCACTTTTGCCACCAAGCCATTCTTGGGCCCCCATTTTTCTTTTGTTCTTTTTTAAAATTTGACTTAAGGGCATGGAATTTATTCCTCGAAATCTTGGCTTGCTCATTCCTCCACTTCCGCTCTCCAAAGCCCACCTTTCTTGAAGCTTTCCCTGGCTACCAATTCAGAGTCCTCTGGCCTGAGTCTTTTCTTTGTATCCCCTCCCATTGCTTTGCCTTTCCAGTTAGTGCTAAGTACTACCTCTCAAGCAGATTTGTTTTTGCTTATTTGGTCACACCCAGCAATGCTCAGGGTTTGTTCCTGGTTCTGCACTCAGGAATTACTCCTGGAGGTGCTCAGGGAACCATATGGGATGCAGGAAGTCAAACCCAGGTCAGCTGAAAGCAAGGCAAATGCCCTACCCCTGTGCTATCTCTCCAGCCCCTCTCAAATAAATATTTCACTCCTCTATCTTTTCTGTCTTCCTCCTCCTCAGAAAGAGCTCCACAGGGAAGAGATTTTTTGTCTTTTCAGTCAACACTTTCTCCACAGTGCTTGAAAGAGTCTGGTATGTCGCAGGTATTAGAGAAATAATTGTCAGCTAACCAATAAGGGACCTTATTCACACATCAGAATGGCCCCTCCTCTGTTCCTAAGACAATTGTATATACTGAAGTTGTTTCCATCCAGACAAAGAAATGTTAATTTTTGCCTTGGTGATTTGGATAAGGCTTTTTTTGGGGGTCACACTCCTGGTAATGCTTAGGGATTATTCAGGAATTAGTCCCTGGCAGTGAACTATGGAAAGCTGGGGATCAAACCCACATAGGGCAAGTACAAGGCAAACGTTGTACTCGCTGCACTATCACTCCAGTCCTGGTAATTTTTTAAAGAGAAATTCAGAAATAGGCAAGGCTGACATTATAACCTTCTTGATTTTGCTTTGGGGTCACTCCCAACAGTGTTCAGAGCCTACTCCTGACTTTATGCTCCTGGTGGGGTTCAGGGGACCACATGGGGTGCTAGGGATTAACACCCTACTCGCTGTCCAGCTCTCAGCCCCTTACACTGTAACCTTGAATCAAAGACTTCTAAAGAGCTTCACCCCAGGTTTAAGCAGTGATTTTGCAGCAATGATCGGCTCCTCAATTTCCAAGTCAAATTGTAAAGGAAATGTGTAAATCCTCACTGTCACTGGAACTTTCGCTGCTCACATCACTCACAATTAGCTCAGGATGGCAGAAAGCCTAACTAAGATTGCAAAGGAAATTGACTGAAATGTATAGATACAAATGGCCAGATATATTGCCCATAATTCTCATGATCCTGAGAGCGGTGCCCGACAGGAGGACTGGACACCTCTGCAGAACCTCTGTCCTGCCTTGGCAGTAGCAATTGGTAGTTGGGGGAGGGAGGAGGCTCTGTTGTCCCCCCTGATTTCTAGACTTTATTGAATGACTAATTTTATTGAATACAAAAGTATCACTGTATCACTGTCTTCCCGTTCATCATCAATTTGCTCAAGCGGGCACCAGTAACATCTCCATATGTCCTGTCTCATGCTAGTAGAGTCCAAGGGCATCTGCTTGCTCCAGGAACATAAAGAGCCTCAAACCATTCCATCAGGTCATGGGAATGAGGTCTATAATTGTTACTGGTATGTCAAATACGACACAGGTAGCTTGCCAGGCTCTGCCGTGTGGGTAGCATACTCTTGTAGTCACCTCTAAATCCAGCATTTATTGATGAACCACGCATGAGCCAGGCTATAATAGGCTCTTCTGCTAGGTGGAGTTCTGACAAGAGGGAAGTCCGGATGTGGAAAATGGTGGCCCTCATGGAGTGGGGGGTAGTCTGGCTTGTTGTAAGGCTCTGCTGGGGTGGCGGGCCAGGGCTAGAACCCGCCATCCCTCCCGGGCGCCTCGTGAGCGGCAGGGCACAGGGAGAGCTGGTAGCAGCTCTGCCCCAGGTCTGTGAGTCCTGACAAAAGTATTATAAAAGTAATACCTCTTAATTGTATTTTTTCTTGATTTTTGTAGTAGTGCTCCCTTATTTCCATCCCAGTGAAAACATCAGTTTTGTCCTTTAGGAATCTCCCAAGCCTCTTCCTGCCGAATCAATACCCTCCACTTCAATAGAGGTAGATAGTGATTTTACTTCCATTTTACGGGGAATGTTTAGGCGCAGAGAGAAAATGCAGCTTCCCACCAGGGCCTCTAAAGCGGTGACTCGAGTCCAGGTGGTATGACACCATTTTGCTATTCCATCAATGTTTTCTATTTTATTAATAAAAGGCACTGCATTGCATATTAGAATGCACTAAGGAAATGCATTTTTTGAAATAGCTTTTTATTTACAAAGAGGGAAAAAATAAGTTTTCTATTCACAGAAGTAAGAAAAAACTGAGCTGAAATCTACAAACTGTAGCGTGGCTGCCCTGGAGAAAACTTCTGGTGAAGAAGCTTCCGAGGCAGAAAGCATCCACCTGAACCCCAGAACCGCCCCCTGCCGGCTCAGCACCCGTGTTGCTCCGCCTAGCAGCAGACACGCCACCTCCTCAGGACCCAGCCCCAAGGACATGGAGGCTGCTCCTACCTATTTCATGGGCTTTTAACCTTCATTACAACTTAGTGGATATTTAATATTGGCTCATTACTTGCTCTCTGTGTGCCAACAGATACTTAGCAGTGGAGGCTGGGGAGTGGGTCAGGCAGGGAGCAACCTAAGAGGCAACAACTTGGAGGAGAATAGTTCTCTCACTAGTCTCTCTCCTGCAAGGAAAAGGAAAAAAAACTAAGCAAAGGAGCAAGTTTTTCCATGAGACATAATAAAGGCCACGTATGGGCCTTACCTCCCAGCTCTGCGAGCGTGCTGCTGTCGCTTCTCTGCAGAGACCGTGAGGACAGCCCACCCGGGTCTCCACCCAGTGCACCCCCAGCCCCCCTTTCCATGCACCCATTCAAAGATGCTCTGAGATACGGAGAAAATGCCACTCCAGCATGAACGGGCACTCCAGCTCCAAGGGAAAAGGAAGATCCTAAAGACTGAAAAAGAAACTCTCCCAAGTGAGAGATGGGCCTTGAAGCCCCACTGCTCGTGGCTTTCGTGGGGCAGAAATTCAGGGACCAAAAAGTAGAACATTTTTTGTTGTCCTTTCTTTTCCTCCCCCTTCCTTTTCTTTCGTTTAATTTTGTTTTAGGGTCACACCCAATGTGCTCAGGGATTAGTCCTTGCTCTGTGCTCAGGGGTCATGTATGGCAGTGCTTGGGAGACCATACATGGTGCCAGGGATTCAACCCAGGTCGGCTACACACAAGACAAGCACAAGTCCTTCCTCTCCCCCCTCGCTCTCCTACTCTGCTCCTTCTCGTCTTAGGGATCCTTGCTCTCTCCATATGTCGCAACCATTCTCGGAAATACAACACATCAGCCGTCCCTCCTCTTTTGCAGCCTGGACACATGAAACAGTTGTTTCTGATCGCTGCAGGAGGAGGACCAATACATGCCTGCCAAGCAGCTCATCTCCAGTGCAAATGCTAGTACTGCCTCCCCTCGTCCACAAAGAGCCATCACCATTAAGGGGTTTTAATGCTTCATTCAAAAATGGATTAGTTCCTGTGGCCAGTAGCCAATGCAATTATAATGAATGTTGTATTAATCCTTATGATGTTTCCCTGAATTCAATTCATCACTGTATCTTAATCACCGGCTACTCAGTTGCTCAATTGCCCAGTTAGACTGTTGGTGATCATTTAGTGGGACTTCTTTCATCTGTGGTACATGAGCTTATTTTCATCACCCAAGGAATTGGCCCAGCGTCAGTGATTACAGGGACATTATTCTGGTTCTGCACCGCTTCTAGTCACTCCCCTAAGCAAAATTACAGACTCTGAGGGAAATAAATGAGGCGGGAAGGCTTTGGACATTAGTTCCCCCAGTATAAGAGTTGCAGGCCTGTTATGAAAGATCATCTAATATTTGAGATGAAGTCATACATGTCCTATGTAACAGCACCCGAGGAAATATGGTGAAAAAGGTTTCTGCCAGCATGGCACGGCTTGCTCTCCACTTTGGAAAACCCTACTGCTCAAAACCAGGTTGGTATTTGGCTACATCTCAACAAACATATATTGTTCCTAAACTTTGCTAGGACCTCTATAGACTTGAGGAAAATAGTCAGAAGCCCAAAACAGAGACAAAGAGGTAGAATTCTTATTTTGCCAATGTAGTTGGAAGCTAGGCAATCATAGGGAAATGCCAATAGCAGAAACTTAGATCTTTCTTTTCTTTCCTTCTTTTCTGGTGGAGCGGGGAGGGCCATACCTGGCAGTGCTCAGGGGTTGCTCCTGGCTTTGAACTCAGGAATTAATTACTCTTGGCAGTGCTTGGGGGACCATATGAGATGCCAGGAATGGAACCTTGGTTGGCAGTGTGCAAGGCAAGCTCGCTACCCACTGTACTATCTCTCCGGCCCCAAAAACTTAGATATTTTGGGGACAAATAGAGATTATGGAAAGCAGAAGGAAATCTTGGGCCTCATGAGGCAGGTCAAGAACAAGGGAAAACTGCCCGTCTGCACTGTCACTTGGAATGAAAATAATAATGGTGGCCTTCCCAAAGACATTTAACTTTGAGTGATGGGGCACACCCAGCAGTGCTCAGGAATCTGGGCACTTACACTCAGGCATCACTTCTGGCCAGGCTCAGGGAACCGTATGTGGTCACTTGATCACTTGATCACTTGAATCCCGTTATTCATCGATTTGCTCGAGCAGGCGCCAGTAACATTTCCTTTGGACCCTATCACATGCCAATGTAGCCCAATGGCATCTGGTTGATTCAGGAATATGAAGAGCCTCAAACCGTTCCTTCAGTGTCTTTACAAGGAAGTCAGACCATCTTGTAGGTGGGCGGCCACGTGATCTTTTGACATCCCGTGGGATCCAGTCGGTAACAGCTCTAGTCCAGCGGTTGTCTCCAAATCACATTACATGTCCAGCCCATCTGATTTTTTGATGCCTTGGCAAACGAGACAGCGCTCCCTGATTCTGGAATATATTCCAGAATATATTCTGGAATATATTCTCTGGCACACAGAGAGAGCGACGGAGGTCAGAACTCCCGGATTCCTTCTCTCACTTGAGTGAGGCGTGATATTCCAAGCAAAGCTCTTTCGATTCCTCCCTGGGAGACCCGAATAGCATTCTCATCCTGCTTTCGTAGGGCCCAGGTCTCTGAGGCGTATGTTAATGCAGGGAGAACGGTGGAGTCAAAGAGATGTGCCCGAGCTGGAGGTTCTTTGTCCTTTTTAGCTATTTCTTCGATGCCTTTGAAGGCATTCCATGCTGCTCTCTTCCTCCTGCGCAGCTCAGGTTTGAGGTCGTTCATCATGTTGGCTTCTCGACCTAGGTACACATAACTGCTGCATTCAGAGATGTTTGTTCCATTGAGAGTGAATGGGGCCTCAGGAACTAGTTCATTCTTCATGAACATAGTTTTCTTTAGATTCAGCTGTAGACCTATCTTTCCACATTCTGGGTCGAAGTCAGCCAGCATTTGTGCCGCTTGGCTAATGTTTGGTGTTATTAGAATGATGTCATCAGCAAAGCGGAGGTGGTGTAGTTGCCGACCATCTATCTTCACTCCCATTCCTTCCCATTCTAATTGTCACATGATGTTCTCGAGGGTGGCACTGAAGAGTTTTGGTGAAATGGTATCACCCCTGTCGAACCCCTCTTTTCACATTAATGATCACTTCTTTATAGAATGGTGAGATCCTGGTGGTAAATCCGTAATACAGCTCACGAAGGATCTTGATGTATTGGGTTTGAACACCCTGTTTGGCTAGGGCTTCGATGACTGCTTCAGTCTCCACAGAATCAAAGACTTTCTGTAAATCAATGAACGTGAGACAGAGCGGCATTATGTACTCCCTACAAACCTCGATGAGCTTGGTGACTGTGTGGATATGGTCGATTGTGCTGAATCTTTTCCGGAAGCCTGCTTGCTCGCATGGTTGTCCTTCATCTAGTGTTCTGCTAATCCTGTTCAGGATGACTCGTGTAAACAGCTTGCAGATGACGGACAACAGGCAGATGGGGCGATAGTTGCCGATGTCGTGAATGTCTCCCTTCTTGAACAGTAGAACTGTCCTGCTGGTTTTCCATTGGGGAGGGCACCTTGCATTCGGACAGGTAGCGTGTGAAGAGCCAAGCTAGTGTATTGATGAGTACCGATGGCAGATTCTTCAGGTGTTCGGGTCTGACTTTGTCTGGGCCTGGTGCTGTTCCCTTCTTTACCGACAAGATGGCATGTCGAATTTCAGAAGGGAGAACGTTGGGAATGACATATCCATCCTGTGGAATTTGGTATGTGGGCAGGTGGATGTGGCTATCAAAGAGATTTGAGTAGAAGTCCTGGATAATCTTCTCCATTTCCTTTCTGGAAGATGTGATAGATCCATCAGGGTGTCAGGAGGGCAGTCATCTTGGTCTTATAGTTGGTGAAGGACAGGCAGGCAGTGCGAATGCTTTTCCTGGCTTCTGCTGCATCTTCCAGTATAACTGCT
>JAJIBD010024396.1:0-46296 GCA_021461705.1 Cryptotis parvus
TCACTTGATCACTTGAATCCTGCTACTCATCGATTTGCTCGAGCGGCGCCAGTAATATTTCCATTGGACCCTATCACGCGCCAATGTAGCCCAATGGCATCTGGTTGATTCAGGAATATGAAGAGCCTCAAACCGTTCCTTCAGGGTCTTAACAAGGAAGTCTGACCATCTTGTAGGTGGGCGGCCACGTGATCTTTTGACATCCCGTGGGATCCAGTCGGTAACGGCTCTAGTCCAGCGGGTTGCCCCCAAATCGCATTACATGTCCAGCCCATCTGATTTTCGATGCCTTGGCAAACGAGACAGCGCCCCTGATTCTGGAATAGCCGAACGGAGGTCAGAACTCCGATTCCTTCTCTCACTTGAGTGAGACGTGATATTCCAAGCATAGCTCTTTCGATGCCTCTCTGGGAGACCCGAATAGCATTCTCATCCTGCTTCGTAGGGCCCAGGTCTCTGAGGCGTATGTTAATGCAGGGAGAACGGTGGAGTCAAAGAGATGTGCCCGGAGCCGGGAGGTTCTTTTGTCCTTTTAGCTATTTCTTCGATGCCTTTGAAGGCATTCCATGCCGCTCTCTTCCTCCGCGCAGCTCAGGTTTTAGGTCATTCATCATGTTGACTTCTCGACCTAGGTACACATAACTGCTGCATTCAGAGATGTTTGTTCCATTGAGAGAGAATGGGGGCCTCTGGAACTAGTTCATTTCTCATGAACATAGTTTTCTTCAGATTCAGCTGTAGACCTACCTTTCCACATTCTCGGTCAAAGTCAGCCAGCATTTCGTGCCGCTTGGCTAATGTTTGGTGTTATTAGAACGATGTCATCAGCTAAGCTGGAGGTGGTAGCGTTGACCATCTATCTTCACTCCCATTCCTTCCCATTCTAATTGTCTCATGATGTTCTCGAGGGTGGCACTGAAGAGTTTTGGTGAGATGGTATCACCCTGTCGAACCCCCTCTTTGACATCAATGATCACTTCTTTGTAGAATGGTGAGATCCTGGTGGTGAATCCATAATACAGCTCACGAAGGATCTTGATGTATTGGGTTTGAACACCCTGTTTGACTAGGGCTTCGATGACTGCTTCAGTCTCCACAGAATCAAAGGCTTTCTGTAAATCAATGAACGTGAGACAGAGCGGCATCTTGTACTCCCTACAAACCTCAATGAGCTTGGTTACTGTGTGGATATGGTCGATTGTGCTGAATCCTTTCCGAAACCTGCTTGCTCGCATGGTTGACCTTCATCTAGTGTTCTGCTAATCCTGTCCAGGATGACTCGCGTAAACAGCTTGTAGATGACAGACAACAGGCAGATGGGGGCGAGAGTTGCCGATGTCATGAATGTCTCCCCTTCTTGAACAGTAGAACTGTCCTGCTGGTTTTCCATTGGGAGGGCACCTTGCATTCGGACAGGTAGCGGTGAAGAGCCGAAGCTAGTGTATTGATGAGCACCGATGGCAGATTCTTCAGATGTTCGGGTCTGACTTTGTCTGGGCCTGGTGCTGTTCCCTTCTTTACCGATGAGATGGCATGTCTTATTTCAGAAGGAGAACCAGAAATATGTACGGCACCATTTCATTTCCTGTCCTTAGGAGCTCAGAATCTCTCTCTCTCTCATGGAGCTTTGGCTATATCAGTAACCCAAGGGAAGCTCTGCGCCCAAGCCGGCTGGCATTGTGCCAACTGATGGGCACAGCTGCTTCCTGTTGGTTCCAATTCCCCCTCACGTTAGACTGACTCACTGCACCAGATCATAAAAAATAAATCCTTTAATTGCTTTATAATTGGCACAGATGGTATAATTCAAACTCACATTTTTTTATTTAATAGCCTCTGAAATATCACACGCTAGCTCTGATCGGAACAGTACAAGAATCATAATGGTTTAAGTCTTACAAAATTACATTCAGCAGAAGCATCATGTTCTGAAAGTTATTTCGTATGATGAATGACGGAGGCTTGAATAAATAAGATAAAAGCTGGCTAGAAAATAAAAAGGATTCCAGGCAGTGGTCACCTGCCACGGCTGAGAATTGTGCTTTCTGACGGCAGGGCTTGCTCCTTCCTGAACCATCAAGAAGAGCCGCAGAATTCTGGCCTTCAGAGGGAGGGAAGGGGAGGCCATAAATGTGCTGCTCCTTGGGATGGGGAACCCGAAGGTCAGACCTCGTTGACCAATGAGTGTGGGGAGTTATGAGACTGACAGGCAAGAACTTAAGGATCATGGTGCAAGATAACCTTATCGTCACTTCTCATCACTGTAGGGCCCAGACTGAGAAGCTCAAAGTCTCTTCAGGAGGACTTTGGAAATGAGTGAGTCCTATTCCTGTCATCCCAGGAGTCGCCAGGGTCACCGCTACAGGGTGGTGAACACCACCAACTCTGGTCAGTGACAACTTGGGTCTGGTGCATGGACCTGAGAGTGACCCTGCTACTGCGCCACAGTGCAAAGACATGTTTTGGGTGTGCGTGTGAGCCAAGATGGATATTTGGGGTGTGTGTATATGTGTGTAAAGACAGATATCTGGGAATGTGGGGGGGGTGTGTGTGTGTGTGTGTGTGTGTACAGAAATGCCTTGTTCTAGAACAGTAGAGATGACAATTTAGTAGGGACCTGTATGCAGCTGGAAAACATGGGGAAGTTTTTATGAGATGACAAACGTGAATTCCTCTGATCTGGGTGATTGTAGGCATTAGGGAGCAAAACTTAACGTGGACAGGGAATTCCTAGGCTGGCCAGTACTGCTGGGCAGCATTCCATCCTGAACTCAGTGACTGGCTATAGGTTTGGTATCTGCTATGCTGAAATGCCTGAATTTCTCAAATCCCAACAAAGCCACTGCCTGGGGTGAACTTGTGATGTCACACACTGAGGACAGGTGTTTTCCGTCAACGTGCATCGCCAGAGTGCTCTCCAGTCGCGGCCCCTGGAAAGCATGGCCGTGCTGGCACACAGGGGACACCGAAATGGAAACCCAGGTGAGTGCATAGTTGGTCTTCCAGGACAGGGCTGCCAGCCGGGAGCCTGGAGGCGGGTCCGTGGCTCAGTGGGCCTGTGCCACCTCTACTGGGGTCTTTAGGTCAGCTGCGGTCTTGTCCAGAGCGGCTTTCTTGGTGTAATCACGCTCTCCGAAAATGGTGCTGCCGATTCGGACATTTGTAGAACCAACTTCAATCTGTGGGAAAGAAGATTCAAGGTGGAAGGAAATGCAGCCAGTGCTGAATCCAGTGCTGAGCAGTTACTTCTGCTCCCGCTCTCAGCGGGTAACTCCACCAGCTCCACGTGGATGGTTCAGAAATAAGAAAGAATTTGTTTGGCTCTCAGGGCAGTTGGGAATCCCACTAGCACTGATTAGGGTAGAGCCAGGGGATGTTGGCCACTCGGCCCAGCAGATATAATACAGAGACCATAGAACATGTTCCAGGTAAAGAGGAGCCTCTTAAGTCTGAGCATAGGACTTACTTCCACTATACTTATAAACACAAACTATGTTGAAAAAAGTACTGGGTGAGGCCGGAGCCGACAGTAGAGCAGACAGGACATTTGCCTTGCACATGGCCGACCTGGGTTCAATCCCTGGCATCACATATGGTCCCTCGAGCATCGCCAGAGTAACTCCGGAGTGTAGTACCAGGAGTAACCTCTGAGCATTGCCGGTGTGACCCAAAAAGCAAAAACAAAACAAAACAAACAAAGTACTGAGGTTGGAGTAAGAGTCCAGCGGACAGGGTGCTCGCCTTTGCTGACCGGGCTCAGGACCCGCACCTCATGTGGTCCCCCAAGTCCTGCTATAAGCGATCCTTGAGCGCCTAAGCTCGAGGAAGCCCTGAGCACCACCAGATGTGGCCCCCCAAACAAACGAACATTAAATTTTAGATTATGGCATGACAACTTACTGTGATTGACCCACGCCTACAGATTTCTATAGGTGATTTGTTAAATTGATTTATAGTTCTAAAAATGATTAATTTCTTATTTTCCTTAGCTTATGATTAAGAAACTGTACCGGTTTTAAAAAAGTATCAAAAATATGTCAGGCTATTTGATTTCTAAATATTCCCTTTTAAAAAAGGAGGCTATTAGAAAAGCTGAGAGTCACTCTTCCTGGTACCCGAATGCTACAACGAGGCATTTTGTTTTTTGGGCCACAGCTGGTGACGCTCAGGAGGTTAATCCTGGCTCTGCACTCGAACACTGCTGGTGGTGTTTGGCACCATAAAGGATGCCAGGGACCAAACTTGGGCGGGCATGTGCAAGGCGAGCAGCCCACCTCCTGTACTATCACCCGGTCCTACAATGAGGCACCTGGAAAGTTTCTCCAGCAAAAACGGATTCATTAAAAATAAATTAATTAATTCTGGGGCTGGAGTGATAGTACAGTGGTTGGGCACCTGCCTTGCATGTGACTGACCTGAGTTTGATTCCTGGCATCCATGTGGTATCCCAGGATGGAAGCCTGAGAGTAATTCCTGAGTGCAGAGCCACAAGTAACTCTGGAGTATTGCTTGGAGCAGAAAATAAATAAATAAATAAATAAATAAAATAAATAAAAAAAAATCCAAACCAAAAAAACAAACAAAAATTGTGGGACGGTCATTCTTGGTGGTCCTTTGGCCCAGCAGTGCTTGGGGGCCTGCCTGGGCCATCCCTGGAGTTGGAGGGGTGGGGCATGAGGTGCCAGGTACTGAGCCCAGGGTCTCCCATCTGTGCTCCCCTTTGCCCACCTGCTTGATTCTGGCTCTGGCCTTTTGGATCTTACCCTTGCAGCAGACAGGAAGCAGCCAGAGGACACTTACTGCGTGCTGGAAGTCCATGGACATGCCCATGCTCAGCTCGACCTGGTCAGCAGAGAGGTTCATCTTCTTACACAGCTCCTCCCGGAGGGACGAGCAGCACCTGGGGAAGCACAAGCGTCAGCCTGTTTCCTTCCCTCCTTGGGCAAAGCCTGCTAAGGGCTGAACAGGAACACCTCTGACAAAGGGGGGTTAAGCCCCTGTCAGAACAGGCAGAAGTAACTAAAAGGGGGTTGGCAAACTCTCCCCTTCCATGAGCTGCTTTGGCCACTGGAGAACAAGAGGCATGTCCTTTCAAGACTATATGCGAAGCTGGATTTGAACTGACTTAAGGTCAGAGGGATCAAAGAAGACATTGACAGTAACACAATTGTAGTTGGAGACTTCAACACTGCTCTACCAACTCCTGATAGATTGACAAGACTGAAACTCACCAAGGAAATACTGGCGCTGAAGGAAGAAATGGAAGAAAGAGGGCTGGAAGATATATACAGGGCTTTTCATCCCCAAAGAGCTGAATATACATATTTCTCAAATGCACATGGAACATTCTCCAAGATAGATCACACTCTGAGCCACAAAACACACCTCCACAGAAAGGTCAGAGGGTGATTTTCTTTTTTTGCCTTTTGAGTCACACCCAGTGATGCTCAGGGGTTACTCCTGGTGTCTTTCAGGGAACCATAAGGGATGGCCAAGGACTGAACCCAGGAAGGCCGAAGTGCAAGGCAAACATCCTCCCTGCTGTACTATCTTTCGGGCACTGGGAGATTTTCTAATGTGAAGAGCAGAAGTGGTTTGATTAGGAAACACGTGTCAGCAACGCCTGGGCTTTGGCATTTACGGCCAGCCCTGCAGCCGCATTTCACCATGAACTTCTTCAGCTTGGGAGCCCGCCCCCATCCCTGGCCCCCAGTACCTGGAAGTCTGGATTTGGTCCTTGACTAAGGTCATGCCCGAAACTTCCTATGGTCATCAGCCCTACGAATTCCAGGCTGGGGCACTTGGCGTTGATGTGTTCCACCACAGCGACGGTCTCCGAGGGCAGAAGGCCATGCTTACCTGTGCAAAAGAAACAAGTTACTGATATGGAAATGATCTAAGTTCTTTTAGGAAACCTCCATTATCCGTCCCGCTGCCTGCTGACAGAGCATCTGGCTCTCATACCAGGATTTTCTTCTTCTCCTACTTCAGTTAAACACTGCGGTTTACAAAGTTGCTCATGATGACTTGTTACAGATCTTTAATATTCCAACCCCAATCGGACCACCACTGTGACCTTCCCTCCACCACTGTCCCCATTTTCTCAACCGCAAGCCCCTGTAGCAGGCCCCCAAATAAATTATTATATATTGCTTGTTACCACTAAATGGCTAATTCATACCAGGACTTTCTGAAAGAACTTGCACTGTGTCCAAATGAACAATTTTCTAATTAAGACCATTTTTTTTTGGGTCAGACTCTGAAGTTTTCAAAGTAAAAATATTGATTAATAATAAAAAAAAAGCTAAAATTGGATTCTCTATATCTCAGTATCTGTGCTGAGAGAACAGAGGGGACAGTATACACAAAGCGTCTCTTGGGACACTAGTAAGATTCACATCACTAAAGTACCAACTGAACCTGACAATGAGTTTTCCAAAACCAGGTGGTATTTCACCATTACAGTCTCTGATAAATCTGTGAAACAATCTGAAGTCTATATCAAACAATATTGACTCAATATTGAAAAAATTTAGTTGAGCTTCTAACTAGTATTGAGAGAAAAGCTCTTTTGGTTTGTTTACTTTTGGTTTTTTGGGTCACACCCGGCGATGATCAGGGGTTACCCTGGCTCTGCACTCGGGAATGACTCCTGGAAGTCGGGGGACCATATGGGATGCCGGGATTGAACCTGGGTCGGTCGCATGCAAGGCAAATGCCCTACCCACTGTACTTGCCAGGGCTCCGCCCCAGGAAGGTTTTGCTCTTGCAAATGATTATTGGCTATGCAGCTATAAGAACTACTGATATTCTTTCCTTCATTTATCAAAGGGAGAGATGCTAAGAACATTCATTCCGAGCTTTAATTAGGCCGAAGTTATAGCTAATGGACTAGAAATGACATAACATACTTGATCTGGTGTCAATTCTACATTTACTTCTAGTGATAATGCAACACAGTTATAATCTAGGTACATGCAAACAGAACGGCTGCTAAAAAGCACTGAATGCTATGTGCCAATTCCTAAGAGCTTTTCATTTAGTAACTCTAACAGGTACATTTAACTACCTCTATTCCAAAGGTGAGGAAATGAGGTAATGGGGAGGTCAAGGATCTTTCCTAAGATCACACAACTAACAATTCTGGAATTGGGATTTAAACCCTGAGAGCCTGCCTCCAGGGTGTAGGTGGAAAACAAAAACCTATACAGTGTTCCCTCACCCTCAGACTCCTGGATACTGGTGTTCTGACAGTTGTAAACACTGTCAATGCCGAAGAGCTATTTCTGGCTCAGTGCTCAGGAGTGACCCCTGACTGTGTGACCATATGTGGTGCTGTGGATTTTGACTGTGGTCTGCTGCATGCAAGGTGAGTACCTTAAGCCCTGGATAATTTCTCCAGCCAGTCAGCACTCATTCAACAGACTGCTAACAACCAAGATGTGGGCTTCTATGCCAACAGCTTTATTTGTATCATCACAGTCAATCCTCATAAAGCCCTTGAGTGGAGGTACTGTTGTGGTATTAATGCCAAAGAAACAACGAAGGGAAGGAACCTGGCCAACACTGTTTCCAGCGCTGTGTTGGAAAGTGATGGATGGCATTCAAGGTCAAAGTCTGTCTAATCTCCAGTCCAGGCTCCTGTTGACTGTTACTGTTAACCCAAGTCCTGAAGACACGCACTGATTAACAGTGCTTAAGGTATCTCTCTCCTAGTCTTTCTCCCAGTGCGCTGCTGATTAAGGATATTTAAGAGTTAAGAGGGATTGGTGTTGCAGACATAGCTTAACAGTCTGAGCACAGGCCTGGGTTCAATTCTCCGCAATGCATATGGTCCCCTGAACACTGCTAGAGCAATTCCTGATCCACGTACAGAGCCAGGCGTCACTTAGGGGCACTGCTGGCTGTGGCCCCAAGCGAAAATACCACATAGCACAACACAAGACCTAAGAAGTATTATGCAGCAGTGATTTCCAACTGCTAGTCTGTGGGACGCTGCAGATGCACAGATGAGTAAGGACTGAAAAATCACTGTTGTATACATGCAATTTCTCAGTATTTCAAGAGCGATGACTTTCAAGAATTTCTGGGAGATGGAAATTACTCTTACTCCCTTCTCCTAGGCCCTCTGAAATGAATAACTACTAAATCACAACGCATTAAAGAGCAGTGTCTGAACTGGCCAAGGTGTCACTCTGCCGCTGAAATTATTCATAAAGAGCTTGCTTTAGGCCCGAGAGCTCTGTCATCTCAGCGCTCAGTTATTCAGCCTTCGCTGTTCTTTCTCAGTGCCAACCACTCCCAGGGATGAGAGAGACCATTTAGCTCTGGCCACTTACTCTCCTCGCCGCTGGTGTTAATCTGGACCATGACTTTGAGTCTTTCAGGGGAACCTTTTTTTCTGCCATGAACTGTTCACTTTGTCAGCCAACTTCATGGAATCCACCGCTTCCAGCATGACGAGATTGGGGACGGCTGTAACGAGAAAGAAGCAAAGCAACTCTCTCCTCATCTGATTGTGGCAAGCAACACAGGGCAAATCTTACTGGGAAAGCTGAGAAAATGATGTACTACAAAGGGAGACAGAAAGGCAAGTCTCAGTCAGCTGATATTTATCTGATTTTGACGAGACACTGTCTGAATGTCACTCCATCTTCAAATAGGGTATCATCAAATATCAGCTTAGCCGTCACTGTCTAAGCAGCAAAAACGACCAGGAAGGAGAAATACCAGCAAACCAGTATCCCACGGAGGAGGCAGCACACATTTCCAGGTGCTCCAAGTGCTGAGAATTGTGTGCTTCTGAAATGCAGGCTTTCTCTGATGAGATTTCAGTATAAATTGAGAAAAGCAGGTCAAGGTGATATGGAGGGGAGTGGGGGGAGGCAAAAAAACAAAAAAAAAGATAGGTTGGGATGCAATTCCGAAGTTTTGCTTTTATGAACAAGGTACAGGATTTGCTCACCAGCACCCAAACCCAAACCACAAACAAAAGCAGAGCTTGTAGAGTCCACAGTGCTTCCTGGGATGGATGTTGCCACTGGCTCTTAAATGTTCTGGAATATGGGAGATTATTGAACAAGGACATAGGAATGACCAAATCCTGACAGCTAAGGGAGACAATGGGGTCATCAAAAGCATCTTCTTGCCCAAAGCTGCACCTAGAAATATGCATGAGTGCAGCTTCAGCTAAATAACGAAGACAGCAGGAACAGAGGCAGCTTACTTGCACGGAATCTGGGGGACTGCAGGCAACAGGAGCAGCCCTTCATCTGCACGGTTTCTTTTGGGTTTCTAGCATGCGTCACAAAGCACAATTACCTCAGTTAACAGCTGGGGAAAACAGGCTCAGGAAGATGAAGTTTATTCAGCTTTAGAACATTAACAAACACGGGGTGTGACCCGGGGCAAACCTACCTACTCCCTGTATTCCTTTTTCCTCTTGTGGTGCTGGCGACTGGACCCAGGGTCTTCCCCACGAGGAAGTGCTCAGCAGTGCTCCACAGCCGGGTCATACCCCATACTCCTGTCCCTGACTATTCCTAGTGCGGAATTTCACTCCCTGATATTTTGCTTTTTTTTTTTTTTAAAGGGGTGTGGGCTGGAGTGGTAGCACAGCAGGGAGTGTGGTCGCCTTGCACGTAGCTGACCAGGGTTTGATCCTCAGTATCCCGTATGGCTTCCCCTCACGCTCCCCCAAGCACCGCCAGGAGTAATTCCTGAGTGTAGAGCCAGGAGTAGCCCCTGAGCACTGGTGTGTGCCGGGTGTGACCCAAAAAAGGAGAAAAATAAATAAAAGTCTTCCTCTTTCATGAAAACAGAATCTACCTCTAAAATTTTTTAGCGGTTTAATTAAAAAATACACTAAAAATTGACATATATAATTTTATGATATAAAATTATTGACACACCTAGCAGTGCATATGTATATATAAAACATATATATATATATACATACATATATATATATATTTACACATACATGTGTGTGTGTGTGTGTGTGTGTGTGTGTGTGTGGCTTCAAAACTAAAAATGACGAATTATATACATGCTTGATGTACAAAACAAAGTAAGCAGGAGCTGCCCTGGGAGCGACCAGCCATAATATGCAGAGCCTCACACGCGGCTGGGGAAGCTGGAACTCGGCTCTCCCCAGGCTTAGCTGACCATGGGGATCCCAGGAGGACAGATAGGTTTTGGGAGTGGGCCCATCACCTCTTGGGGGTCCCAGAAGCAGCTGGATGAGACTCGCCCACCACACGAGCCGCCACCTTCGCTGTCCAGATGCTGACCATGAGGCCCCTAAGTCACAAGGCCACTTGTGGCACGCGGTCCATCAAACTGGTGGAAACAGTTATGTCCTTTGATGTACTGCATTCTACGATGTGTAGGAAAGTTTGGCGGGAGGGAGAGATAGAGAGGAGAGAAAAGACATACAGAGCCCGCTAAGTAGTTGGGGGTATGGGAGGGGGAGGGAGGTGGGGGACATTGGTGATGGGAGATGGGTTCGGGTGGAGGGATGGGTGTTAGAACATTATAGAACCAAAACTCTACATGAGCATCTTGCAATTGTATGTCTAAAATTGGTGTAATAAAATTTGAAAAAAAAAAAGTAAGCAAGTCAAAGCCTTTTTTACCCTAGAG
This sequence comes from Cryptotis parvus, assembly GCA_021461705.1. Classification (NCBI taxonomy): domain Eukaryota; kingdom Metazoa; phylum Chordata; class Mammalia; order Eulipotyphla; family Soricidae; genus Cryptotis; species Cryptotis parvus. Next base: position 10,645 of record JAJIBD010024396.1, read on the forward strand.
GCTACCAATACACCTTTAGGTTTTTGTCTTTCTGTAAGAGGCCAGACCCTACATTCTATCTCTGAGCCACATCCCCAACTCTCTTTGTTTTGGGCCCATACCTGGTGATGCTCAGGGGTTGCTCCTGGCTCTGAACACAGGAATCACTCCTGGCAGTGCTTGGGGGACCATATGGGATGCCGGGGATCGAACCGAGGCTGGTAGCGTACAAGGCAAGCACCCTATTATTTTATTTTGCATCTGTCTTACTAAGATTGAGTATTATCCTGGCCTTTTGTATTCTTTGTAGGTGTGATTTGCTTTTCTGCTTTTTTGCCTATTTTCCCTTATGGAGTAAAATGGTTATAGTTTCATGTATTCTAGACACAAACTTTCTTTTTTTTTGGGGGTGCACACTCAGCAGTGCTTATGTGGGTACAGGAGGCTGCTTCCCAGTTTAGTTTTTTTTTTTTTTTTTGCTTTTTTGGGTCACACCTGGCAATGCTCAGGGGTTACTCCTGGCTCTGCACTCAGGAATCACTCCCAGCGGTGCTCAGGGGACCATATGGGATGCCGGGATCGAACCCGGGCCAGTGCAGGCCGGCCGCGTGCAAGGCAAATGCCCTACCTGCTGGGCTATCGCTCCGGCCCCCAGTTTAGTTTTGAGGGGACCATGCAGTGCTCGGTTGAACCTAAAGCTTTTTTTTTTTTTTAATAATCTTTTTTCACTAATCTCTGCGAGATACACAATTACCAAAGTTGCTCATGACTGAGTTTCAGTCATGCAATGTTCCAAAACTCATCTCTTCACCGCCATACATTTCCTGCAAGAACCTAAGGCTTTACACCGCTCTATGTGCTTTTTCTCCCGGGCCCTCTCCTTGAAAAATATTTTTCTCCAGTCTGTGCTTCTCTTTTGGTTTGAAGTATACAAAACCTTAATCTTTGTGTAATCAAACCTGCTGTTGCTTTTGTGGCTTCCAGACCTGGTGTTTTTTTAAGTCTTTCCCTAGCCTGAAAAAATAAAAAAATGTTTTCCTGTATTTTCTTCTAATACCTTCATAGTTTTGATTTTCAAGATAAGATTCTTTAGCTGGAATTATCTATTTTTCTTTTCTTTTACTGTGTGAAAGGGAATCTAATTATTTCTCAAATAAATAGCTGATTGTACTACTGTGGTTTGGTAAGAATAAATATGTGACCCATTTCCTTCACACACAATATGAAATGGAGTTTGAAAAGAATATCACTAGACATTTGCTTCCAGGTGGAAGTCAGGGACCGGAAACAATCAGACACAACATACACAACACGTAGGGAAACAATGGGCTTTAAGAACTGCGTACGATGCAATGAAAGACGGTGATCCTTAGGAGAGACAGGTGAGGTGTGTCAAACAAAAGAACCCACATATTGCCCAAGGAGTGTCTAGGCTGTGGCACCGGACAGGGAATACAGGCAGTGTGGCAGACTCTGAATTCTGACGAGCCAAGATGCTGGAAGCAGCCAGATCTCAATGAGAAAATGCTGGAGAGCATATGCTAAGCCTCTCATGCTATTTTGTTGCTCCCCCGCCCCACCCGGACTTCTTAGATCTTGACTTTCTCAGATACATTACCCACCAAAAATCACAAAAAGAGAAAACAGAGTCGGAGAGACAGGACAGCGGGTAGGGCATTGCCTTGTATGGAGCCAACCTGGGCTTGATCCCCAGAACCCAATTATGTCCCTGAGCCTGCCAGGAGTGACTGCTGAGCACAGAGCCAGGAGTAAGTCCTGAGCAGCGGTGGGTGTGGCTCCTCCTCCAAAACACACACACACAACAAGGTTTATTTATAAAAGAGACCGAACTACATCAAAATGAAAAACTTCTGTGGTATAAAAACAACACCATCAAGAAGATGCAAAGAGGGCTGGAGCAATAGCACAGCAGGTAGGGCATTTGCTTTGCACAAGGTAGACCTGGGGTCAATCCCCAGCACCCCATATCCACCAAGCCCCACCAGGAGTTATCCGTGACTGCAAATCCAGGAGTAAGCCTTGAACAAGCTGGGTGTGGCATCTCCTTTTCCTGCCCCCAAAAAAGAGAAGCCCGGGAGGGGCCGGAGCGGATAGCCCAGCGGGTAGGGCATTTGCCTTGCACGCCGGCCTGTGCCGGCCCGGGTTCGATCCCCGGCATCCCATACGGTCCCCCAGCACCGCCAGGAGTAATTCCTGAGTGCAGAGCCAGGAGAAACCCCTGAGCATCGCTGGGTGTGACCCAAAAAAGCAAAAAAAAAAAAAAAAAAAAGAAGCCCAAGAACTAAGATTCCTCTCCCCAAGAACCTCCAATACGCAAATGGTAAGTTAGGTATATTTAAAAAATTGATTTCTCTTCTACAGAAATTAATCAAACAAGGCGGGGGGCAACAGAATTTTCTTGGCATATTCTGTTTTATCTTACCCATCAATTTGTTGACATTTTGCTTCTGTAGGTGTCCAATGAAATGCCATTTAATGTCAGGACATGATGATAGGATCTGAAGAGAAAAGGCAGCCACGTTTACCTTAGATTTTATGGTGATGCTGCCCAGTTCAAACACCCTCTGATCTTTCACCTCATCTATGCATCAAACTGTCTACGGCCATTCCACCCTGACCCGCCGCGCCACCCGATCACGGCCATACCACCCTCAACGTGCCCAATCTTGTCATCTATGCAGCAAACTACTTTCACTATCTTCCACCAGGTTCCTAAGGATACCTCGAGAAACGTTTAAAGTTACTTGTCTGTTTCTCATCCTCATTCCCATCAACTCGGATCCCAGATTATAATATGCGCGAAAATCACCATTCCCAGCAGGTACACAGGAGAAACATGACAATTTTAATAAAGAAAGAAAATCTATCTGGGATGCACAGTGAATGCCGGTATTTCTCCTGACAGTCTAACCACCTGCTCTGAAGCCCAACCATCAACTAGCCCTCACTGTCAAATGAGGAGCCAAGAATCAGAGGCTTGTTCCTCAAGACAATCGGAGGCTGTGTCCTCCCGAACACATATTTCCTTGCTTGTTCTTTTGTTCTCTCTGGAACACAGATCCCTTTCCTCCCCTCTCATCTTTCTAAGTTACTTTCGTCCAATAAAAACCATCTTGTTTGCAAATGTACAAATAGAGACAAACGAAAAAATTCAGGTACCCACTCACTTTAGGATTTGATGCTTTTTCTAGCAGTTCTTGAACCTAAAGAGTAAAACAGAAGGAGACACTTCCAAAAGCAATTTGGAAAAAAAATGCTTTTTTGGAGGGCGGGGGTATCCATTGAAGTTTAGGGCGCTCCCAGGAATACTGGCCCAGGAGGGTTGGAGATTGGGCCTGGCGGTGTGGTGCTATTTGGTGTACCACGTGCCTGTGATGCTCCTAAGTTTCATGGGTCATATCTGGGGGTGGGGGAAGGTGATGGGGAGCAGGCGGCTCTGAACTCGGGGCCTAGAGCATGCATGCAAGCCCTTGGAGCTGTGCCCTCTGCCCCAGCAAAAGGATCCTTACATAGTTCTCCCCAAAAGTGCGCTGGCCGTGCCCATAGGCCTCAATCACCATGTCTGCAGGTTTGGTTTTGCTTACTGCTACTAGCCGGGGCTGGATGGCAGGGAGATCCTGTCAAAGGCAAAGAGTCCAGAGTTAATGTTTTGGGCATGGAAGTCCAACAAGTTCTGTAAGACAGATTATGTTAAAAAGCAAAACAAACAAACAAACAAACAAAAAAAAAAACCCAGCCACCTATGGGGCTGGCAGAGACCCTACATGAGATCTCGCGATTAACCCAGGATGGTCGCATGCAAGGCAAACGCTCTCTGCACACTACTGCTCTGGTTCCTGAGAACCTACTATTTTAAGAAACTGCAGATAAACTCCTACAGAGCTGGGCTGTGGTTCGAGAATCCCCGAGAGGGCAGGCGGTGCTCCAGCTAGAAGGGGATCACATCTGGCTTCTGAAACACCAGGACAAGCAATTTCCAAAGCTTCTTCTGATCTGGGTGCGATGACTAATCTTGTTCCCTCTCACTCTCAATTACAGCCTGCTCAGGATAACTAAGTAATTTCTTTTCAATTACTCAAAATCAGACCTGGGATGTGAACACAGAAAACTCAAGTTCAGAGTCAGGCCTAGCTGATTCCATCTCCTGGTCTGTACCTAGAGCACAAAGCTTCCAGTGTTCTCTGCAAAACAAAATCCCACACAGGGCGAAGAGATTCACCTTCCTTAGACAGCTCAGTGTTCAGGTACCCCCACCCCCCCACCGACCTCTGGGATATGTACAAAATCACAGAATGCGCTGAGGTCCTGAAGAGTCGAATAACTGGCTTTAGAATAACAGCATTACGGGGCCAGAGAGATAGAATAGTGGTTAGGTCGCTTGCCTTGAACATGGCTGAACTGGTTTTGATCTGGATCCCCTCATATGGTCCCCAAGCCTGCTGGGAGTGACCCCCTGAGCACAGAGCCAGGAGTAAGGCCTGAGCACCACCGGTATGTGCCCTCCACAAAAAAAAAAAAAAAAGCAGTATTACCAATCTCTTATGAGACCATGTCATAACTCTTGCTTTTGTGCACACCCAGTGGTGCTCAGGGATCACTACCAATAGGACTCAAGGGACCATATGGGTATTAAGGCCAGTGCCTGGCCCACTGGACCTCTGTCCCCAAAACTCAACCTCCAGAGTAGGCTTATCAGGGGAAATCCTGCGTTTTCTCAGACGAGACTACTTTCTGGTTTGTTTTTTGTTTGGGGGCCACACCTGGGCGTGCTCAGGGCTTACTGCTGGCTCTGTGGCGAGGGATCATTTTTGATGGGGCTCAGGGGACCACATGGGGTGCCAGGGCTGGAATCCCTTCTGCCTAGTGCAAGGTAAGCGCCCTACCTCTGTACTATCGTTGTGGCCCCTGCGTTGCTTGCATAGTCTGACTGTCCTGGCCAGCACTTTGAGTTGTGACTCTATAAATGATTGATCAGAGAAACCTTTAACCTCGGTCCAGTCTGTCTCAAGCAGCACCACTCAACTTCAACGTCATGAAGGGGCCAGATACTGACTTTCCGGCTAATGAAACGAAATCTCCCCTTTAAGCTTCTCTCGATAGGATGTTGGTTCTCTCCTGTCCCGAATGTGCAATCTGGGGTCTCCTAAAGTGCGGTCAGTTCCCGCCTCTCCGTCGCCTATGGGTGAACAGACACTGACAGCGTCTCTACTAATCGTCAGGCACGGCCAGGCACGTGATGCCAGGCATGCCCCTTCTCCTTGGCGCTGGAGATGCACACATTTCTTCCAGCCGCCTTTGGGCACAGGCGAGGCCCTTGTCCCGACAGTTAAGACGGCGAGATGGTCTAGGGCTGCGTGAGACGGGCCATGTCCCTGGGCAGCAGGTGTTTCCCCCCTGGGAGTAGATACCCACTGCCCCAACTATGCTAACCTCCAAGCACTATCTATTATCACAAAGTCGCAGAGGAGCCTCTGGCTAGACTTTTGGGGTCCCTGTAACCCTTGCCAATTCCAAGGCGGCGGGCGGGTCCCGCCCCTTCGGGAGACCCCAGTGCGTCACCGTGACGACCCATTCCCACGTAGGTGTCCCCCTCCTGACAGCGGCCGCCCGCCGTGCACACGCGCGCCCCTGTCTCACCCGCGGCCGCCGCGCCACCGCCTGCTGCACGCGCTCGTTCACCGCTCGCAGGGCGACCCCCAAGCCCAGCTCCGCCGACATGCTGCCAGCTCTCCACATTCCCCGGGGACCGAAGGCGCACTCCAGACCCCCCGCAGCTCTCTTGGAGACCACCTTCCGGTACCGCCCAGTCACGACTCAGTGTAGCCCAATCACCGCTCACCACCGTGTTGTCTCATCCAATCATCGCCCGCGTAGAGTCTGGGCGCGTGCAGAGAGCGGCCCCCGCCCTCGGCGGCGGCCATCTTGGGGAGGTCACCGCTGGAGCCTGACGGGTTCTGGAGTGCAGAGACCCTGCTGATGCCGTTCCAGTCCTGCTCCTTGTCCCCTTTCTCCTCGCCCCATCCGGCGGACCTTCCTAATGCGAAAACCCCGCCTGTTTCAGGGTTCTTTCAAAATGCCTCTCTAGCTTCCCTGTCTTGGCCTTCACAGAGTTGTGGGCTAAAATTTCTTTGCGCAGGAACCAGGATTAAAAAGCTGGTGGAGCGGGGGCTTAGTATCTTCAGTAATTCTTATGCTGAACCGTTAGAAACGAAAACGATAAAAATCCGGCCCGGCTTGTTTCAAATGTGTAATTATGTTTGTCTTGTAGACCTACACCTGTGAGGCTTAGTGGAAATTTAATTGAAAATTTTCCATTAGGACCCCGAAAAAATTAAACATTTCACCGGCACATTGTATCCCAATATAGATAGTCTAAATGAGATTTCAACATGAAACTGTTGCGGCAGATATGTCGAGAGTGCGGGCATGCTTTGGTTATAAGCTTTTTTTTTTTTTTCTTTTTGGGTCACACCGGCGCTCGGGGTTACTACTCCTGGCTCTGCACTCAGAATTACTCCTGGCGGTCTCGGGGACCATATGGGATGCGGGAATCGACCCAGGCTGGCACTGGCCTACTGCGGCAAGGCAAACGCCCTACCCGCTGGGCTATCGCTCCGCCCCGTTATAAGCTTTTTGGGGGCCACACCCGGTGATGCTCAAGGATTACTCCTGGCTCTGCACTCCTGGTCCATTCAGTCCTGGTGAGCTATGAGCCACCGTTAGGGATGCCACGGCAAGTGCTCTGCCCTCTGTACTATCTCTCCCCCTTGGCAATGAGCTCTTGGTAAATAGTAAAGCTTAATATTAATAATGCTCAGCTACGAAGTAGCCCCTGGCATGGAGACCGTATCTCTTTGAGTGCAAACCCATCAACAGTGCAAGGGACGAGATGATGTGAAAGGTCCTTCTGAAAGCCATCTGGAGCTTGCTTTTCAAGCCTGCATTCTCTCTTGAACATGGATCTCCCTTGCTTGTTTCTGTCTCTTTGCTTGCGTTCTTGTTCTTTCAAGCTAGTGCTTTCTCTTCAACATACTTTCCTTCTTCCCCCTCTTGTATATCTCTAAAGTTACTATTTTGCTTCTTCCTGAAATTCTTCTGTGAAGGAAGGCCATGGACCCAGAAGGCCCGTGTCAAGGTTAGGACTGACTTTTCTTTCTTGAAAAGAGCAGTTTCTTGTTCCAGAATTGAGTCGGGGCTCCCCAAGAACCCGTTCCGTGCCATGCAGATCAAGCAGACTTCAGGTGGCTGCCCCAGGGGTCTGGGAGGACATGAGCATCCTTGCCGTGTAGGTATTCGGACAGACTTTCCCAGTTCTGACCACACCAGGCATCTCCCGGTGACCGAGGTAAATGGAGGCGAGAGTGCACACCTTTTCCTGAGGCTGCCTCCCCTCGCCTCCCCGGTTTACCAAGCCACCTGCCAGAATCCAATAGAAAACCTCTGAATGGCAGCCCAGTGTACAGCTTTGCCTCATAGCTTGCCTCAATGTGAGTTCAGCCACACAGGTACCCCAGCTCTTGAAGGCCACCTTCGTGACATGGCATCTCCAAACACTATAACACAGACAATCCAGTAGTAAGACACCAGCTGGGATGGGATGTAACATAGAAGGCAACCAATCTCCCCTAACCAAACAGCAGCACAGAGGCTTAACCTGTAACATCCTTTTAGGAATCCCTCATGTAAGGACTTAATGTCTCCATGAGAGATACAATTTACACTAATTTTCTTCTAAGGAAATACTGTTTTGATCATTTTGTTGGCAATCTGTTGATTACAAGCAATGTAAAATAAATTACTGTGGGCCTACTATGGGGGCAGGATTTAGAGGTGACTGGGGAAACTGAACACAACAGAGGAAGGAAGGTGATAATGGTGGTGGGACTGGTGTTGGAATACAGAAGGCCTGTAACAAATCATAAACAAGGTTGCAAACCGCAGTGTTCATATAAGGTTTATGGGGATAAGTTACTTAAGTAGGACTTAGCTATTTATGTAAACGCCAAAAATATTATCACAGAATTTCTTTAAAAGTTTTATTAATGACAGTAAGGCATGATTACCATACCACGAGATCCAAATATAAGATAAAATTTAATGCAATATTGTTTAGATTCCAGAATTGAAACTCACTTAGGTTAATGAACATTTACATAAGTGAATATAATTTTATTATATTGTATTAAAGGTTTCTTTTCCTTATCACATAGGTTAAAATTATATAGTAACCACGAATTGGCTCTTACTGATTTTTCTGATCATTCTATTTGCCATTTGTGTGTGTGTTTTGGCAGAGGTGGGGGGGTGACATCAGCAATGCTTAGGGCTTTCTCCGGGCTCTGCCCTCAGCAATCACTCCTGTCGGTGGCGTGCAAGGTCTTACCTGCTGTATTATAGCTCCGGCCCCCTATTGGCCATTTCTTAAAGTTTTGTTGGAACAAGTAATATAAAGTATGTTATATGCATAAGGGGGCAGGTTGGGGATGGGAGGGAAAATGGGGACATTAGTGGAGGAAGGTTACACTGGTGGTGTTGGGACACTAACGGAAACAACTGTATAATGAATAACTTTGTAAATCACGGTGCTTTTAATACAAATGAAATAAATAAAACAAGAAACCAAACCAAACAAAAACCCCCAATGAACTCTTGAGCATCCTGACCTGTGTTAGGCTCCAGTAAACAGGAAGATCTTGAAGGTGACGGAATCAATTATGGGACAGCCATGGGGAAACACTAAGCTTAATAGTCAGATGGGAAGATGGCAGCTGGCATGACAAGTAGAAAATCAACTTTGTGAAGGAAAGTAGGTTTGGCTGTCATTACTGCGGAGTTTCAAATACTGCTTCAACTTTCTATCAAAGTGGGAGGTTATTTATTATGCTGTGAAAGGGCTCATTTCTTCAGGTTGTTTAGAGGTGACTGGACTTCTGCTGTGTGACAGGCCCGGACACCGAGGGACTGTGAATCGATACTCAGGACCTGTGGTTGAGAAGTGGGTTTTCTGGGTCTATGCCTCCCTCCTTTTAGCAAAAGGATACTGATAAGGCTTCTATCACAGATCAAACAGGCCTAAGACGAGGCACAGTATGCAATGCAGCCTTGAGGAAGAACAGGTGGGAGGGTTACATTAAACCCCATCTAAAAGTTTATAACCCCTGCAAGTAACAGCTCTCTCTCCGTTGGGTACATACTGGCTGAGTTTGTGTCTCAGGGTCGGGAGGGATCAGTGTCCCTCATTTTTTTTTCCTACATCTCACTATTCCACCTTCTGGAAAGAGAGGCGGAATTTTCTTCCTCCCTGCCATCCCAAACTCCATTGAATCTCAAATGTTCTGTTCTGAGAAAATGGTCTGAACAGAATCTATGTCCCCTACCTTTAAGGATTTCCTTTGGGGAGTCTTCATTTACCTGCTACACATAACTGGGTCATCTCTAAAACAGGGCAGAACTTCTTCAACTCTTTCCATTTGCAACCTTTTTTTTTTTTGCCCCCAAAATGCAAAATGGGTGTGCGCTGCCAGAAACACCTCAGATTGATTATGTGGTTGGTTTTGAATTAATTTTCAGTCGTTGCATGTTCAGAAATCCTTTACTGTTGCCAATTTTGGGGTGACAGATTTAAATTTAAGACACTAGGAACTGTTGTTGCCTAACTTTAGGAGTAACTGTGCTTGAAAAGTATGTCTCTGGGCTTCATCGTGTCGACTCTTGCAGAGTGATAGCAATTTAAAACCAACCAGAGATGCCCTTCATGCTGTTAACAGGTGTTTGCCATAGGGCTATCAGGCAAACAGAGGATGGGGGGAAGAGGGAAGGGGCCAACGGGGCCAGGTCTGGTGAGCATGACATGATTGAAGTGATGTGCTATTCGGAAAATCTCAGGAACCACAAATACCTCAGCGATCTATGGGATGTGGAATTCAGATGATAGGTCTAAAGGCAGCAGAACCTGTCACCCCAATATATGCTCCGCCATATTACTCTGAATTTGAAGGTACTGGGACTCAATACACTCCACTTTCCCCCCCATCCTTCTTGAAAGCAGGCGATTCCCGTGGAAAGCGGACCCTCTCTGAGCCAGAAGGGGAGAAGCCAGCCCTGTTACGAGCAGCTCTGGAAACTCCTTGTTCTCCACATAAGTTAAACTTTTCTTATTCCTTGTTTCTGCCTTTCACCTAAAATTCAGACATGTTTCTATAAAGTTTTTTTTTTTTTTTTTTTGCTTTTTAGGCCACACCTGGCATGCTCAGGGGTTACTCCTAGCTCTCTACACTCAAGAATCACTCTTGGCAGTGTTTGGGGGACCATATGGGATGCTGGGGATCAAACCTGGGTCGGCTGCATACACGGCAAATCCGCTACCAGCTGTACTACTGCTCCGGCCCCCTAAACGTTTAATGTTAAACTAGGAGTCATTCATGGAGAGAGAAAAGATGTTTCATCATTGACAATGTCACAAGCAGACCACCAAAAGCTGGCGCTGCACAATGGAAGAGACACAGTACAGCAGGTAAGGCACTTGCCTGGCATGCGGCCCATCCCAGGCACCATACATGGACTCCCAGGCCTGCCAAAAGTGACTCCTGAACACAGGAAGTTCTGAAAACAGCGCTCCAAACAAAAACCCCTCAACCAAAAAGAACACCCCCAGCGCCCTGGCAAAAGGCTGTGTTGAACAATGGAGCGAAGCTTTACAAAGAAGAGTTCTGAGAACTCATTGACTTCACCACTGACACCAACGGGGTGTGGCATGACTGCCCCTTTCGACTTCCTCCGCCAGCCCGTTACAAGTCCCAAGGCTCCACTTGAGAACAAGGTGGTTTTTGAGAAAGCAAGAACATTGCTTAACTGTTTTTTCTTATGCCACCCCCCCCCCTTCTTTTGTCTTTTGGGTCACGCGATGCTCAGAATTACTCCTGGTGTTGCTCAGGGGACTATGTGATGCCGACGATTGAACCCGGTCGGCCATGTGCAAGGCAAACACCCTACCTACTGTATTATTGCTCTGGCCCCTACCAACCCTTGTCTCAAATATTGGCCCTAAAGCGGTGAGCCAGCCACCGAACCCAATCTGGAAAGGTTTTCACCAGAGACAGGGAGTCCAGGGAAAGGCTGTATGAACAAGCCTCGTCACTTCTTAGTTTACTCTTCTAAGTCCAGATCTGTCAGTTCCCCACAAATCTGTCAAAAGGTATTTGTGTCTTGTTTTGGTCACTTTCTAGTCTCATGCTTTTATGGAGTTCCTCTCTGTATGTAGAAACTTCATCTGAATCTGTATGTATCTACACAACCATCAGCACAGCCAACCCTGAAGGAAAACACTTCCCACGCCCCAGCAGGTGACTATGACAAGCAGGAGCCTCTGTTTAGTATTGCAGGTGTCTTACGGTCCATCCCGACCCACTGCACTGTTCCTTGGGCTCCACATTTTCCTATTTGATATTTTTTTGGGGGAGGATTGCAGGCAACAATCCTCCCCTCAACCTGAGGGGCTACTCCTGGCTCTGCACTTAAGAATCACTCCTAGCAGTGCTCGGAGGACAGTGTGGGATGCCAGGGATTGAACCTGGGTCAGAAGTGTGCAGGCTAAGTGAGCACCGGCCAACTATTTCTTTGGCCCATTTTTCTATTTTAATTAGTTGTATGACTGAATTAAGTTTAGCATTTTCTCCTTTTCCTAAGACATCAAGCGTTACATTTAACCTTTCACCCTTGAAATACTACTTCATCCTTGAAAAACACAAATTCAAAATTACTTTATTGCCAGCAACTGCCATTTAAAATGCTACAATAGACTGCCAGGACAAAGTGAGGGAAAAAGAGATGAAAACATAGATACCCACAATAGATTTCATAAACAATCTCAGCTTAGTTTACTTATTCAACCCTAAATGCCATCAGGTTTTGGGAACATTCACCTCTACGGTCTAAGGTCCTGAATTAAGAGAAAAACATTTCTGGATATTCAAATTGTTTCCTGCTAAGTTCATGGAGATTCTCTGGGAAGGATAAAGGATAAAACAATAGAAAATTTCTAAGTTCATGGAGATTCTCTGGGAAGGATAAAGGATAAAACAATAGAAAATTTCTAAGTTCATGGAGATTCTCTGGGAAGGATACAGGATAAAACAATAGAAAATTACCGTTGCCTGGGTTACTTGGCTCTGAAGAGAACAAAAAAAGAAATAACGTCCACACCCAGCTGACGAGAGGCAGGACAGCAATCGCTCAGCACACACGTGTCACACAAGCTTTGCAATGTGAATGTAGAGCCGGACCCGACTGGGGAGGCGCCTAGAGCGATCCCTACTTCACAGCGAATGACATTTATACTAACCCCAATAGCCAATAGCACAGACTCACCTCAATTTCTGAAGTCCACGGAAATTAGCCACATGCGAATTCCTAAATTTCTATTTGCAGATAACAACATCTCCCCATTTTCTATTTTAGCAAACTTTCAATGTTTGTGGGACTTGTTGGTGTTACACCTATCCTGACTCCATTTTCTGGGGGCTGCTCCTGGCAGTGCCCTGGACGAAGATGTGGTGACAGTGATTGCACCTGGGCTTCTTACATGCAAAGCCCGCAGCCAGTTGATGGGGCCAACCCTGTCCCTTTATGTGCACCCTTTAAAACAGTCTGCTCTGGGCTGGAGAGATAGTACAGTGTGTAAGGTGCTCGCCTTGCCTGTGTCTGACCTGGGTTTGCGCCTCTGCCGACATGTGGTCCCCAGTCCTGCCAGGAGAGCGAGCCAGGAGAAAACCCCGAGTACAACTGGGAGGGACCCCCAAACAAGCAACAACAACGGACGGTCTTATTCTGCTAATTTCCTCCATTATGGCCTCTGAGAATCAACAGCAGTTTTCAATTTTTCAACTCCTGTGAACCTAGGGTTGAAACCAATGACTCCCAGGATACCCTGTCACCCTGTTGGGTGTGACCCATGAGCTTCATTAGCTCTGGGCTCACTCCCTGGTGGGGTTGGTAAACCATCTGGGATGCTGGGAATAGAACCTGGGTCGGCCGTGTACATGGCCAGCCCTACTGCTGTGCTCTCTCCGGCCCAGCAAGCCAACCTATCTCCGCACACGGTTTCTGTGGAGAAGTGGATTCTCAGGCGTGTTCTGTGGACTGCAATGCTATTCTCAGCTCCCTGTACGTGCTATCTATCCGTAATCTTATTCTCTGCTGCTTTTTTGGCTTCCTACTTAAGAGCAATGTGCTTTTTTGTTGTTTCTCCAGCAAGAGTTATTTCTGAACACTTATACACGGCAGGCAGCGATAACCACTCATGTGCATTATTTCACTGAATCCATTCAACCCTTCTTTTTTTTTTTTTGCTTTTTGGGTCACACCCAGCGATGCTCAGGGGTTACTCCTGGCTCTGCACTCAGGAATCACCCCCTCAGGGGACCATATGGGATGCCGGGGATTGAACCCGGGCCGGCGCAGGCTGGCTGTGTGCAAGGCAAACGCCCTACCCGCTGGGCTATCGCTCCGGCCCCAATTCAACCCGCTTTGTACCTGGAGAAATTGAAGCTGAGAGAGGTTGAAGTATTTATTTGACACAATGCACCTAGAAAGTAGGAACAGGGATTTGAAAACTGGTCACCTAACTCCAGTAATTTGATTGTGACCATACCTATTCAATTCTAAGTTCATGTTTGTGTAGTGAACTCTTGGATCAATTCAGTTTGGTAGCACTGTTAAAAGCCTGAGAAAGGCTGAGCTTATGTGACTAGATTTCAAGCACAAATGTAGGATACCCAGCTAAACGTGAAATGTGTATAAACAACGAATACTTTTTTAGTATAAATATGTCTCAGATTGTATTTGGGACGAACATTAAAAACTGTTTACATGAAGTTCACATTTAATTGGGCACACTGTCTTTATGTTATACTTAGCTGGGTAGCATTGCAAGAAATCGATCTTACCAAATTCATATAAAAATGAGTTGAAGCATATCTGCCCTTTAAGACAGCAGCACCTTTGCAGTGATGCTGACCATTATTACTATTTTGTTGTTCTGTTTGGTTTTAGGCCACAACCAGTGCTGTTCAGGGCTTTTCCCTGGTTCTGGGCTCAAGGTCTATATATGGTGCCGGGGATTGAACCTGAGCCAGCTGCACACGAGGCAAGCGCCCTCCCCGCTGTACTAACTGCTCCAGCCTCTGGTGTCAGATTCTTTAAAATGACCTCTGGAGAGTCGCGGAAGAAAATGCCAGGCTCACAAATAAATCAGTTACTGCTTCTATGTTGGCAGTCAGGTCAGATATGCTCGTGAACATATTTTTAAGATGATCCCAACTCAGCAGGCAGGAAAGTTTTATTTCTACCATCCATCCTAATTTAACTATTGCTAAAATTTCACTCTAGTAAAAGTAAATACAAAGATTCACTTTATTTAGCAAGACTGAAAACGAAACTAAGACATAAATTCATACCGTAGTGTTTGTTGCTCAAATGATTTCTCCAACTATCAACCCATGGCGATTAATTCAGCATATAATTTACAGAGTGACTGTTATAACAAGAATTACTTCTTGGTTACAAAGTCAAGTCATCGAGGTTCTTTGAAAGCAGGAGTTTGACGATTCAATCACTAGCTTACACCAAAGCAGAGACAAAAAGGAATAGAACTACAAGCCAAAAAGACCAGCAAGTATTTCGTTCACATGGAAACAATAGGGACAGAGGCCAGAATCCCACTGAACAGAACTGAAGGAGCAGGTCAGGTTCAGATCAAAGAGCAGCCTCGAGTAAGAGGACTTCATCTGAAACTTAAATAGGGAAGTTGGTAAAAACAATAATCGTATTTCCACTGTTTACTCAATGTAAAGAGTAAGGCTGCCACTGCTGAGAAACACAGAGACCCAGAGTAATTACATGAGACTACTTATGTCTACTTCTCTCTCAGGTTTCAGGGCTCAAACCCAGGGCCTCATACGTGCAAAGCATGTGTTCTGCTATTGAGCAATATCACCAGCCCCAACTACCTACTTAAAAAAAAATCAGTACCTTGCTAAACTTCTTTCCATGATATAATATTGCCTCCTTTAACTTAATCTGATCACAGATTCCTCTAAATTTATAAAAATCATCAACGAATTCTGGCTTCCTTGCAAACATTCTACCCTCAGATTAAAAAAAGTAGTTTAAAATAGTACTGAATACAAATCATCTCTGCAAAGTATTATGAGTGAGAAACATTCAACCAAGGTGACTTTTCCTTGGAAAATCCTACAAAACGAATTTTATAAAGTTACTCATTTTGATAGAAGTTCTACTTATAAATAGCAGCCATGACTTTCCTGCCTACATCGCAGGCTGTAGCATTTCACATGTTTAGAATTCAGATACCGTGAAGATCAGAGTTTCTAGTAAATGTTCAAAGAAACAGTCACACACAGGCTATGTGTACCAAGCTAAGCCAGCAGCTGACTTCCATGACTTTTTTTTTTTTTTTGGGGGTTGGGTCACAACCAGCGATGCTCAGGGGGTAACTCCTGGCTCTGCACTCAGAAACTACTCCTGGCAGTGCTCGGAGGACCATATGGGATGCCGGGGATCAAACCCAGGTCGGCCGTGTGCAAGGCAAATGCCCTACCCGCTGTGCTATTGCTCCGGCCCTGACTTCCATGACTTTACGATCCTGGCAGGTCCAGATACCCCTGGATTCAAACCGATAGGTGCTACATCTATATTTTAGGAAGCAACAGTAACACGGAGGGGGCAGGTGTAGCAGGACTTTGTTCTTTTGTAGTCAAAGACTCATCCGTGCACAGGACACGCTGCCACAGATGTTAGGATTAGGATTCTGAGTTAAACACCCAGGGGCAGTGCTGGTTAGCCAGGCAGAGACAGCCTTGCTCCTTACTCGGCTGGGGAGAAGCAGGGTTTCCGACTCAGAAAGTCTCAGAGCAGAATGGGCAGACATATCATGGGGACGTCGGATGGGCTGTGTGGCTCCCAACAGGTGACATGACACCGACATGAGAGAAGGATCCGTTCATGTTGCAGCAGACACCCGCCACTGCTCTAGGGAGACAGACTTCCGGCAATCCGTCAAGCCCAGGAAACATTTGGTCGCCCACACTGAGTGTGCCAGGACCGACTGTGAGAGAAATCTAAGCCCCCGGAATTAGAATGGAAGAGAAGGGCATTTAAGTTAGAGGAATTCACTATCACTATCACTATCTTCCCGTTGATCATCTATTTGTTAGAGCGGGCACCAGTAGTAATATCTCCATATGTCCTGTCTCATGCTAGTAGAACCCAAAGGCATCCGCTTCCAAGAGGAATTCACATTCTGTTTCTTCCTAGGCTGATCGAATGCTGCCCAAACTCCAACAAACCTGGTGCTGGTCAGAAGCAAGCTTATCCGAATTCTGGGCCAACAGGTAAGCCAGAAAGAGTGGGCATGGGACCGAATGTGTGGTGGGGATCCGTGCCAGAAAGCATCATTCCTAGTTTCAGCGAGGGAAGAGGGGTCCAGTGGCAGCTTGGAGGGTAGCTTGGAGATAGTAACAAGGCCACATTTTCTTCATAGCTGGCAATGCTCAGAGGCTACATCAGGGTCACTCCTGGCAGTGCACACACCAGGCAGTGCCAGTGCGGGGAACTGAACCCACGTCTCTTGCTCTGCAAAGCACACGCTCCACCGGGACAAAACTTTGTATTATGGGCCACACCTGGCAGTGCTCGCGGCTCATTCCCAGCTCTGTGCTCAGGGATCATTCCTGGTGGTGGTGCTGGGGTGCTGGGGATTAAACTCAGGCTGGCCACATATCAGGCAAGCGTCCTACCCGCTGTACTATTGCTCTGGCCCCAGCAAGGACAAGTCTTAAGCCAAGGATTGTGGCAGTGAATCCAGACATGCTGCAGGATGACTCTGGAGGGCTTGCGGCACCTAGCAATTGGTCCAGGAGTGGGAGTCACCCTGGCGCCCACGCCCTGAGCCCACCTGCCTTTCTTTTTGTATCCCGAAGCCCCCAGAGCACCTGAAAATGTCCTAATTAGTAATGAGGAGGAAAGCATCTGGACGGGCTTTGACACAGCAGCTATTTCATCCCTGGGATTCAGGCACGGGTTCGGCCTTGCACTGCCCGCTCACCCGGAGCCCAGGGTTTAGCAATGCTTGCTCCTTAGGAGAAAGGCCTTTTCTTTGCTTCTGGGCCACAACCAGAGGTGCAATGCTCAGGAATCACCCCTGGTGGAGCTCAGTGGGGGACCATATGCAGTGCTGGGATCAAATTGGGTGGGCCACATTGCAAGGCAAGTGACTACTGCTCCAATTCCATGCTCCTTTTAGTGCTATATGGGGTGGGGTGGGCATTAAGACGAAGTAATCTTTTGGTGACCCTTCTTCCTCCTCCAGACGGTCTCCAATGTAGACTTGCCACACAATGAAGACACACCACCTAGGCCAGAGCAACAGCACAGCAGGCAGGAGGGCATTTGCCTTGCACCCGGCTGACCTGGATCCCATATAGTGCCTTGAACACCACCGGGAGTAATTCGGAGTGTAGAGCCAGGAGTAACCCTTGAGCATCGCCAGGAAATAGCTGCGCAATGGCTGGCATTCACAAGGACCCCACTCCAGCAGCTCTTAAGACACTCGAGTTGTTAGTGTCTTCTGAATGAGGAGTGGAACCAATAAACAGATTTAGGGGAGTTGGGGGGGAATGGGACACACACACCCCAACTCACAAAAGGGGTGGAAAGTCTTTAAAAATGGTGCGGCGGTGACTAAACCCCGACTCTGGGAATGTAGTCAGAAACCCAGGGCAAGGAGGACAGGAAAGGCCTGTGACACTGAGCGCCAGTTCCTCGTACCCTGGCCGAGAAAGCAGCACCAGGGCACTGCGGAGCCAGGCACTGCTCAGCCGACTTCGGCTTCAGCACCTCCCACCGGGGGTGGTAGAGGGCTCGGAGTTCCAAAGGTGAGTCTGCACAAGGGGTTCAACCACCTGGCAGCAATACCCAGTATTTCTCCCCTGCGTCAGCACCAGCCCTAACTAAGCCAGCATCAAAGGGCTGGAGACAGTGTCTGCTAGTGAAGGGTCAAAGCCACGGGTTTCCAGAGCGTAAGAGCGGTCCCGGAAACCACTTACCTGGAGGAGAACCCAAATCATCAACCCCTGCCCTAGGGGCCAGATTTAAATCCTTTTCTTCTTTTTTTGCACCACGGTGAAGTGGAAGAGCGTCAGAGAAGGTACTGCGGGAGGGAAGGGGCATCCTGGCTCATGGGTAAAAAATAAAGATCTCTTCAAGTGTCACCTGAGGCTGTAGAAAGCGTGGTCAGTTTTCTTCCGCGTCGGCCTCCAAGGGCTCGTCTTCTAAGCCAAAGCCCAGTTTGTCAGTGAGTCCCTCAAACTCCTTGCCCAGCGGCGCCGGCGGAGTCCACAAACATGTTAGGGATATCTTTCCCAAAGTAAATCTTGCTGTTGGGCGCGATGGCCTTGTACTTCATCAGCTGCAGATACTCCGGGGTCAGCTTCAGCTGCAAGGAAGGAAGGAATGAAGGGCCGGAGTGCTAGTACAGCGGGGAGGGTCTGCCTTGCATGCACCGACCCAGTTGGATCTCCGGCATCCCAGAGCAGTGATGCCTGAGTGCAGAGCCAGGAGTAACCCCTGAACATTGCCAGGTGTGGCCCCAAAATAAAAAAAACAGAAAGACAAAAAACAAAAAAGCATCGGGTAGAGTTGGGTAAGAGCCACTTCCTGGGGCTTTTCCCGGGAGCGGCTCCACCAGAGAACAGGTGGGCGGCTTTCCCGGGGCTCAGGTGCCCTGGGGCGGGCAGCAATTCCGGAAGAGAAAGTACTCTGGTCTTCGAGGAGTAGAAAGAGTTTCCACATTCTCACTCTCTTTGCTCTTTCTCGCTGCTCACCTCACACTTACCCTAGCTCTCATTCACTCGTTTAATTAAAAAAAAATTTTTTTTTTGCTTTTTTTGGGTCACACCTAGCTATAGTTCAGGGTTACTCCTGCGCTCAGGAATTACTCCTGGAGGTGCTTGGGTGACCATATGGGATGCCGAGGATCGAACCTGGGTCGGCTGCATACAAGGCAAATGCCCTACCCACTGGACTATCACTCCAGGCCCTTGCTCGCTCTCTTGCTCTCACTCTTGCTCTCTCACTTTCTTGCTCGCATTCTCACTCACGCTTCGCTTGTCCACTCTCACTTTCTCTCACTTCGCTTGTCACTCTCTCTTGCTCTCTCTCACTCGTTCTCTCACTGGCTCTCTCTTGCTTTCACTTTCGCTCGCTCTATTTCTCACTCGCTCTCTCACTCTCGCTCTATCGCTCTTGTGCTCTTGCTCTCTCAAACTCTCTCTCAATCTATCTCTCTCTCTCTTTCTCTCACTTTTTCTCTCTCTCTCACTCTTTTTTTTTCTTTTTGGGTCACACCCGGCGATGCTCAGGGGTTACTCCTGGCTCTGCACTCAGGAATTACTCCTGGCAGTGCGTGGGGGACCATATGGGATCTAAGGGATTGAACCGGGTCGGCTGCGTGCAAGGCAAGCGGCCTACCTGCTGTACTGTTGCTCCGGCCCGCCTCTTTCTCACTCTTACTCGCTCTTGAGTAACAAAGAGCAAGTGAGAGTAAGAGCAAAAAAGTGAGAGCGAGAGTGATAGAAAGCAAGAGCAAGCGTGAGAGATAGATTGAGTGAGACAGTAAGAGGAGAGCGAGCGAAGTGAGAAACAAGCGAGTGCTCTTGCTTATTTGTTCTCACTCGCTCTCACTTTCTCTCATTCTCTCTTGCTTGAGCTCTTACTCTCACTCCATCTCTCTCGCTCTCATTTGCTCATACTCTTCTCTCTCACTTGCTCTCACTCTTGCTTTCTCGCTCACTTGCTCTTTGCTCTCACTAGCTTGCTTTCTCACTCGCTCACTTACTCGCTCTTACTCTCTGGCTCTCTCACTCTTCACTTAATCACTCACTTTCTCACTCTATATCACTCTTCGCTATCTCACTCTTACTCTCTCTTGCTCTTACTCTTGCTCTCAATCTCTCGCTCTTGCTCGCTCTTTCTCTCTTGTTCTCGCTCTAATTCTCATTCTTTCTAGCTCACTCACACTTTTGCTATCTCTTGCTCTCTTACTCTCGCTAGCTCTTTCGTTGTCACTCTTGTTCTTCACTCTCGCTCCACTTTCTCACCGGCTCGCTCTCTTGCTCTCGCTCGCTCTCATTCTCGCCGTCTCTTGCTATCTCTTGCTCACGCTCACTCACTTGCTCTCTCTTGCTCTCTCCCTCCTGCTCACTCTCTCACAGTTGTTCTCTCCTTCACTCTTTTGTGCTCTCATGCTATTGCTCTTGCTCTCTCTATCACTCTTCCCTATCTCTCTTACTCTCACTTGCTCTCTCTCGCTGAACAGAAAAACTATCAGGGCACTCTACAGTGCCCAGCAGGGCTCCAGGGACGGCCCAACACCGAACGCAGAGGCAACATAGGCACAAACCCCAGTTCACTTCCACCTTCTCCCCTGACTGCTCTGCTCTTTACCTTATTTGCTTCGGCTATTTTCATAGCAGTATAGCACTCGGCGTCCGCCTTGGCCTTCTCCCGGGCCAGAAATGCTGCATCTGTGTGGGAAGCAGGCAGTGGGTGTTAGGGGCAGTCGGTGCAGGACCCAGCAAGTGCAGGGCCTGTTGGGGCCTTCCCCAGATCACCTCTGTGGCTGGGGGTGAGTGCGGTCTGCTCTGGACTTGGGCTACCTTTTCTGTGAAAATCAACCAACACGGAGGAGTATCTCCCTGTGATAGGGCGAGATGTGCCAGGTTGGGGCTGTGCCATTCTGAAGGGCATCAGAGGAAGCGCTGCAGGAGCAGCCCGCTGGCATCAACCCCTCCCCAGCTCTGGTTTCACACTCTGCCTCAACCCACCCTCTTGCACATGCAGCTAAAGCGTGAGAAACCCAAAGAGGGTTGTGAAAGTTGCCCCAGACCAAATACCATAAACACAGACCCTGGCGTCTCCCAGCTCATTCCGAAAGGTTCTAATGAGCCCTGGTTAAGCTCCCACAACCCTACAAAGCTTGTGTGTGATGGGCGCAGCCAACACCTCTCTGGATTAAGACCTGTATGTTATGTTTTGGACCACACCCAGCAGTGCTCAGGAAACACTCCTGGGAGGTTTCAGGGGCCCATGTGTGGTGCTGGGGATTGAACCCTGGTCAGGTGCATGCAAAGTAAGTGCCTACCCACTGTACAACTCTCTGGCCCTGAAGTAGCTATTTAAAATTCTACTATGCAAGCAACGTTATTTATTCCCTCACTCTGCCGAGATAAGCCTTCATTGCCACGAAGGCAAAATGTTTGCCATATTCTCCAGGCGAATATGGGCAGACTCCAAGTACTATCTGTGGTGAAAAGCCCACGTAAAAAGGATCCAGTCTGGGGGCAAGGGTGTCCTGTCCACCTTCAGCAAGACCTGGGTGTGGTGACCCCAAGTCTGAGCGGGTTTTTCGGCTGTGTAAGATCGACTCAACAGGCCTTAGTACTTGATGCTCTTATGAGAATAAAAAACGAGTTATTTTGTACAAGTCCCGAAGGAGGAGCCACTGACCTGTGAAGTCCTAAGCAGGCTTTGAAACTTAAATTCAGCAGGTTCCTGCAAGGCCTGACTGGTCTCCACTTGACACAGCTGGACTGAGCAGTCCACAGCAAGAAGCTGGCTGCTAATGTCTTTTTTCCTTCTGTTTTAGAATTTGAGGTGATGCTGGTTTACAACAGGACCTCTGCTTGCTTTGAGCCACATTTTGCAGTACTCAGGAATATGGTGCGGGGAATTAACCCGTTACCTGTACACACAGCCCGTGCTCAGCCTGGTGGGAATATTTCCAGCCTTGCTAGCACTGATTTAAGGGAATAGGTTCCCACCTCATCACATGTACACTGTCACACCACGGCTATTAACAAAGCACCAGTAACCTTCTACCAAATGCTCTGCACCGGTGTTTCTCCACTGGGAGGCTCCAGTGAAAAGTGCACCACTGGCTGCCAGGGCATAAGACTGGGGGGGGAGGGGGGCACAGGAAGGAAATAAAGTTGAAGAGGACCAAAGTTGGAAACACTGCTGAAACCCTTTTACCACTCCGCCCCACCCATAACCTGTTTTGTTTTCACAATTCAAGTGTTTGTTCCGCTTTAGCTTTGTCGGTTCCTTTTCTTTATTCTGTGTCTTCCGTGAGTAAAACTGACACTTATTTTATTTATTTATTCATTTTTTGCTTTTTTGGGTCCCACCCAGTGACGCTCAGAATTACTCCTGGCTCTTCGCTCAGGAATTACTCCTGGTGGTGCTTGGGGAACCGTATGGGATGCCAGCGCAAGGCAAACGTCCTACCCGCTGTGCTATTGCTCCGGCCCCCTAACTGGCACTTATTTACTACCCGAGGTCCCACTCTGTCCTAGAACGTGTGTGGCGTAAGCACCATGGGAAGAATCGGGAGCCGTAGGGGATGATGTGACGGCAGGGAAGCAGGTGACATTCAGGAAAGTCAGCAGAGAAACCCCCGTGGGCCACGTGACTGGGTCCAGAGGCGCTCCTGGTGCCGAGAGCAGCTATGAAGGCATGCTGTGCTCAGGGACACCAGAGATTCGGTTTGGTTTCCTTGGGGGAAGCCAAGGCTATCTCAGTGGTCCTGGACTGGGGATAGGGGAAGCCTTGAGTGCTGGGATCAGGCTAGACCATTTGAGTAACATCCCCAGGCCCGTTTTCTCTCTTACCCCTCAGGGCCACACCTGGTTAGGGATTTCCAGAGATATACTTTGAACATACACACATTGGTAGTATTTGGTTCTGATCTATGGCCTTAGTTTTCTTATTGCTGCCTGCATCAAAACCTCAATTCTGATGGAGTTTAACAGATAATCTTTTCAAAGTTTTCAGCAACTTTCAAATTCATTGTCTTACACCACACAAAATGCCTGGCACCTGCTGGCACCCAACTCCCATTTGTTGGAAGACTGAATGCATCAATGCCCTCTCAAAAGAAAACTGAAGCTAGCCTGACTCCAGCCTCCACCATAGTTGAGCACAGCACTAAGGAGGCGTTTTAAAGAACTGATGCCATTTCAGCACACCGGGAAAGAGTCCCGACACACCCCCCACAAGGCGGGCCCAAGAAACCCAAGGCCCTGCTTTGTCTGGTGCTCACCTTCAATTTCTGAAATCTTCTTCTCTGTCTCCTTCTCCATCACCTTCTGCCCGTAGGTGATTTCTGCCACCTGAGCCACTTTTTCTGCCTCTAAGTCAATGGAGTGGAGAAGAACAAGTTAGAGCTCTGACGGTCCCAAAGTTTGATGATGAACACAGCCAAAGTCTTCCCCAAACTTACCCTTTCCCTGCTAAGACCCTGAGGCCTGGAACAGAGCAGGCAGGTGCCAAAGGAGAGCCACTGGCCCTGGGCAGAGCTACCAGCCGACAGTGCCAGAGCCCGGGAGGGGGGAGATCCCAGTCTCCCTCCAACCCAAGGGGACACCGCAGGGCAACGGCTAAAGAAAGAGCAGCTAAAACCCTCCCCTGCCACTCCACCTGAGGAAGCCGTCAGGGCCAACCCAGAACTAGCCCAGTAGAGGCGCATCTTCTTGCCCAGCAGCCCTGGGCATGCTACTGAACCTCGGTAGGCTTTTGCCCAGAAAACCAAGGTTAACCATGAGTGAGACAGTTCCTGTGTGAAAGTTTAGAAAAGTCTCTGGCTCACAGTCGAGTTAGTGGCTGCTTTATCATCACAAATAAAGAATTAAGGAGAAGAGCTCTTTTCGTTTAACAGCTGTGCAAACGCCGCTCTCCTAACTCCTGCCTGAGATCTGATCAGTTCAGCACGGTGCCCGGGGAGATTCCGAGGACCAGGGGGGGGGAAGGATGCCTAAGGTTTCCTTGCGCCTTCCCACCACCCCCAGCCTTTCTGCCCTGAAAGCGGATCCCAGAAGCATGCTCGGACCAATGAGGGCCTTCTTCCGCTCCGTCTCCGCCTCCTTCTCCACCACCTTCTGTTTCTGGGCTGCAATGAGCAGCTTGGTCTTCTCGCTTTCCCTGCAGGGGGGAGGGAGCGTGCAGCTGAGTGGCCAGGTGGGGGCGCTCTGTGGGAGCCCCCCTAAGGCACTAGCTCATGTCCCACCCGCCAAAGACTGTTTCTCTCGCCTTCCAGAAGGCTGCCCAGCCTTCCACGTAAGCACAGACTGCTGAGCCTGCTCTCCTCTTCCAGAAGGGCTCCACTGTGAGAAGTAAATTCTACTTTGGTAACGGTGCCCGTCCACGTGCCTTCTTTGGCACAAGCCGTGAAGCAGAAACAAGGCCCCCTGGCTCTTCTAAACGCATCACGGCAGGGAAGGCTTCGTCAGTGGCCTTCAGTCTCTGCTCTGAGCCCAGGTGACTGCCTGCTGCATCTCAGAGTGCAGTGGGCTGAAACCAACACTCGGGAGGGACCCCAGCCGGGCTCTGCTCTAGCTAACCGTGGGGTGCCGGAGACGGGGGCATGTGATGGTGGCTCTAGCTGGGGCAGAGGGATACTCACATCAGCTCGTAATTCCCTGCGGATCGCCTCCGGGATGTTGGGCTTTGTCACCCGCACCGCCTGGGGAAGGACGGGTGAAAATAGCAGCTGACGGAAGGTGAGGGCTGGCAGGGGCCCCGAGCCCTCCCACCAGTCCTTGCTATTCCCACAAGAGAATAAACAACATCCCTGAACGAGGGGATACAACTTCCTGGGAGGGAGGGCTGGGACAGGGTTTGCACAGCGCCAACATTACCTGGATGACAAGTCCGGGGGCCATGGAGGTCAGGTCCTGTTGCAAAGCCAGTTTGAGATTTTCATCAATCTGATCTGAAATCACAGAAGACAAAAAAGGAGCGGTCCCCCACAGTTGTATTTTCTCAGGGGATGCCCGGGTGGTGCTAAGGAGTCACTGCCAGCGGTGCCCTCACACAGGAGAGCCAAGGGCTCTTCCATCTAAGCCATAGGGCTGGCCCCTGACCCCTTCTGGACACAGCAGAGGAGCGGAGGGGGCCGTGTGCTGGGGAAAAGGACAGGCGAAAACACCAGCATGAGAACGCAACTGAGGGGCCGGATGACCTTGCACATGGCCGACCCGGGTTAGACGCCTGGCATCCCATATGGTCCCCCGAGCACTGTCAGGAGTAATTTCTGAGTGCGAGCCCGAGTAATTTCTGAGTACAGAGCCATAAGTAACCCTTGAGCATGGTCAGGTGGGACCCAAAAAGAAAAATCAGAGAATGCAGCTAGCTGGCAAAAGGCCTTCCCAAGGCCGGGTGCGGGGAGTGCAGCAGTGGGAAGAACCTCTGCAGCGGAGGGAGCTGAGCCCCCACATCAGGCGGCTGTGAGCGGACCCCTCAGACCTCAGATTAAAGCCCCCAGCTGCTAAGGATACACTTGCACTTGAGAGCACCCAGGTTCAAAAAAGGACGATTCTGGCACACTTCTCTCTCGTTTTTTTGGTGGGGTGCACATCTGGGGGTGCCCAGGGCTTACTCCTGGTGGCGCCAGGCATCGGATCTGGGTCAGTCACGGAGCAAGCCCCCCCCGCCAGTGTGTGTGTGTGTGTGTGTGTGTGTGTGTGTGTGTGTGTGTGTGTGTGTGGTGAAAGCCTCTGGTATAAGGGGCAAGAGAACTGGGTGTTTCCAATTTAACTTAAGGAAAACAGATTTCCAGGGAAAAACTAAGAGATTATTTTTTTTTCTGAAAAGGGGCGGGCAGCCACGTAAGTTTGGGATCTAGAGGGTTGTGAGAGTACAGCAAATAAGGGGCTTATCTTGCATTTGCATGCAGCAGGCCTGGCCTGATCCTGGGATCGCTGGCAGTGAGGATGCGTTCCCAATCCCCACCTGAGCACAGAGCAAGAAGGTAATCCCTGAGCACTGCCGGGTGCGCCCAAGACAAAAACAAGAATTCGGACCCCTCTGCCCTGGACAACAGTTGAAAAAAGAGAAGGCAGACACCCAGTTTTTCTGAGAAGGACGGGGAACGACTACATCACGTGCTTTGAAAAGACTAAATTTAGTAATTTTAGAAGTTTCTAAAAGAAAATCTGACTCTGACGTCAAGGGAAAGTCCCAAGGAGCCTGTTTCCACTGGGAACTTCATCCAACAGCATGAGGGGAAAATAAAAATTTACAGAGCTGGATACGAGGCTGAGTTTTCCTTTTTTTTTTTTTTTTTTTTTTTTTGCTTTGGTTCTGATTCTCTGGAATTGTCTGGATTTCATTCTGGGTGCTTCCCCAACAAGTGAAGGACAGCCCCTTCAGCTGTGCTCCGAGCTGCACTGCCCAGGCCACCGTCCTTACCGCCTGCGCCTTCAGAGCTCACATCCCTGCCCAGAGCCGCAGCAAGATCCTGGGAGGGGGCCCGAGAGACAGGACAGGGCTTGCAGTGGCGGCCTGGCGCGCAGCTGACCCTGGGGCGATCCCCAGCACTGCCTACAGGCCCTCCAGCACTACCAGGAGCGAGCTCTTAGTCACCTCGGAGCAGCAACTCCGCCCTGCCTTTCACACGCGCCAACCTGAGGCCCACACCCGTCCCTTTCTCAGTGAGGGGCTCAAGTTACCTGCAGCCAAACGAATACACCTGCTTATGATTCTTGGCAGGATTCTCGTAGCTACTTCTTTTGACAGTTATATCAAAAAGCAAGGGACAGTGTTTCTACATATGTAGTATATATGTCACAGTCTCTTAGAGGAAAGAATGCCCCCCCGAGGCAGTGCCCCTCACTTGAAATGGGCCTAAAACTCTGACACCTAGAAATAAACTTTATATAGCTAGAATAGAGTATTTCTGGGGCTGGAGCGATAGTACAGGGGGTAGGGCATTTGCCTTGCATGTGGTCACCCAAGTGTGATCCCTGACATCCCATATGGTCCCAAGAATAGGATATTTCCTATTCCAAATAGAACTCCTACCACACTTTAACTCAATGGCCTGTTCGTGCCAAACAATGGTAACAGCCATTTAACAGACCAAATTATCCGAGTCAAGCTAAAAACGAGGGCCCAGACTAGTAACTGGGATGATTTGGAATAAATATTTTACAAGTTGGTTCAGTAACTCTGGTGACAAACTGTTCGTAGGTGAATGTAATGTGGAGTAAATGACATGGTTAAGTACACACAAAGTTCTTCAGGAAACTTCTGAAGAAAGGAGTCATCATTTTTCGAGGGAACTCGGGAAGAACCTATCACACCCAGGACAGGATTAGACACAGAAGCTCCACTTTCTGCGATACCGGGCAGTGTTCAAAGCTTTTGGCTCTGTGCTCAGGGACCATATGCACTGGAGAAGTGATGCTCAGGGGTTCCTCCTGGCTCTACACTCAGCAATTACTACTGGAGGTGCTCGGGGACCAAATGGGATGCTGGGGATCGAACCCGGGTCGGGCGGTGTGCAAGCAAGTGCCCTACCTGCTGTACTACGGCTCCGCCCCAGGTCCGCTACTTTTAAGGAAAGTGACTTTACTCTGTACTATCTCTGCACCCCCTCCCTTTTTAATTTACTTATCTGTTTGTCTACTTTTATTTATTATTATAGCACCATGAAATATGCAATTACAAAGCTGTTCATAATTGGGTCTCAGTCATGCAGTGTTCCAGCACCCGCTCCTCCACCAGTGCCCCATTCCCACCACCAAGCGTGCCCTCACGACCACCATAGGCCAAGGCCCACCACCCACTCCCCATTCCACATCAGTCCCCCAGTTTGCTGCAACTACAGTGATCACTACAATGTATATATGGGCAAGATCCTGGGAAGGACCTGGCCCTAAACTTGGTTGTTATCTAAGCCTGGCGTGCGGCTGTGGCGCTGTGAGCAGGAGTCCGCACAGCTGTGCGACTGGCCAGTCTCGTCTCCGGCGTTACTGGTGATGGCGGCTGCAGGGCCCATAGCCACGCCCACTGGGCCACTGCACTGGAGGTGGAGGGGGGAGGAGGGGGGGCCCCAGTCCCTGCTCCAAGTCCATGTGTCTGCTGGCCCTAGGAGTTTGCACCGCTCCCTTTTCATCTCTCCCTTTTGACTTGGGGTCATAACCAGCAGTGGTTGGGCCTACTCCTGGCTCTGTGATAGGGGCCATGTGTGTGACCTGCTGGGGTCAGCAGCACACAAGGCAAACACTAACCCTCCCGTACTCTCTCTAGTTCTCCTTTTTGTATAAAAATAAAATTTTAAGCAAAACTATTTGCGAGCAAGACTGAAATGAAAATGTAGTTTCAAAGCAACTCCACTTTTCAGCTCTTCTCTACAAGAAGCTAGTCTCACTAAACTAACAGGTTTCTCTTTAGTAAGGAGTTTCGTAATGTCTGAAACAATTTCAATTTTCTCTTCATGGATATTGGAGAAACTTGTCCTTTGTTTCAAATGCCTTCAAATATCGTTTAATGACACATAATGGCTGAGAGAAAATGCTATATTTTGCAAAAATCCTGTTACTTTGAGGTAAAAAGAATAACGTATCAGTAGTAAATTTACCAGATATTTCTTTAAAGTGTACTGAATCCAAAACCTATCAAGTAAATTTAGATTCAGTTTCCACTGCACCAGAATTAAAAAGTGACTCTGATGGCTTCCTGAGTTTTACTCCCAGTGTGAAAGGCTGTTCGCTTAATTAGGAGCATTGGCAACATCAGTGATTCCTCCTTCTGTCTGCTCTAAGGAAAGTGTTCTCAACGCAGGACCCTGTTTATGAAGATCCCTGGGAAAAATCATCGTGTTCTAGTATCAAGAATGCTAGCATGTTACTGGAATAAAAACAGACACAGCAATCAACAGACAAGAACCGAGTGCCCAGAAATAAACTGTCGCATATATGGAAAACTAACGGCAGCAGAGTTAAGGGCCCGGGAAAGTTCCTCCAGCAAGTGGAGCAGGGAGAACTGAAGAGCCCCAGGTAGAGAAATGAAAACCGAGACCACGGCCCCATATCAGACAACAGAATGAACTCCAGATGGACTGGCTTGGAAACACAGGGGCTATGTTTCCGATGTCAGACTCAGGGACGTCCTTCTGAATTCAATGCCAATGGTAAGGGAAACAAAAGCAAAAGCGAAACAACTCAAACGGAAAAAAAAAAAGCTTCTGCATATCAAAAGAAACTATCTTCAAAACTATCTCCAGGAGCCGCAGCGACAGCACGTGTGGTAGAGCATTTGCCTTGCCTGCGGCCAACCTGGGTTCGATCCTCGGCATCCAATATGGTTCCCCCAAAACTTCCAGGAGTAATTCCTAAGTGCAGAGCCAGGAGTAACCCTGAGCATTGCTGGGTGTGACCCAAACAGCCAAAAATAAATGAATGAATGATTGAACGAATGAATGAATGGCTCTTCTAGGTCTCTGTTAATTCTGTGCCTAACCCTAACCACTCTGATGATCTTATTTTTTTTTGTTTGTGGACATATCCAGTGGTGGTGCTAGGGAAGAGATGGGGTGCCAGGGAGGGAACCTGGGTCGGTGGCATGCCAGGCAAGTACCCTACCGGCTGTACTATGGCTCTCTGGCCCCAGCGCCAGTGATCTTCCCCAGTCATCACTGTTGAGGAATCTTCTTTGGGACCAGTCTGAGACTTGGATTCTTCAACGTTCCTCTTCTGTCAGCCCCTACCCTAACTGGCAGGAAGGTCAGAACTAGGCTGCAGGGGGAGCCAGGCTGCTCAGTTACGCAGTGGTCAGAGGCAGTTTCTTACCGAAGAGCTCGATGTAGACCTCTTGGAGCGTATGGACGCTGCAGAACTGGTTCAGCTCGTGGTGGATCTTGTTGAAGATGAGGGCCTTGTCGTAGTCAGCAGTATAGTTCTTCACTATGTCGTACACTGGGGAAGGAAGGGGAGAGTCCCGGAGTGAACAGCAGCAGGACACAGGGCTTTCCTCTCAGGGGCCGACAGCTACGGGGCAGCAGGCCAGGGCAGGGGACTGTGGGAGGGCAGGCTGGGAAGGCGCACCTGCATTTGGGACCAGGAAGTTCACCACTTCAATTCTGTCAAAGTAGATCATCACGCCCCCACTGTGGGAGGAAGCACGGAAGAGGCGCCACCGATCAGCTCTCAGACAATAGGGGCTCCTCGGTCACAGCAGATGTGGGGACGTGACCGCAAAGGGGTGGAAGAGTTCACGGGAGCTGGAGGGCACATCAGCTCTTCAAGGCGAAAGACCATCAGTGTGTACAGCAAGCATACAATCTGCGAGAAATCATGTATCCTTAAAAATATCTTCACAGGGGCCAGAGCGATAGCGCAGTGGGGAGGGCGCTTGCCTTGCATGCGGCAACCGGGGTTCAATCCCATATGGCACCCCAGAAATCATTCCTCAGTGCAGAGCCAGGGGTAACCCCTGAGCATAGCAGGTAAGCTTCACAAAGCAAAACGTGTGACTTTGGGAGTGCACTCAGCAACCATCTGGCTTTTAACAGGATGCCTCTGGAGGAAAGCAATGAGCTGGGCTGGCAAGAACATACAGGGCAGAGGGCTCGGGCCCTGCATGGGGCTGAACCACCACACGTTCCCTCAGCATCGCTGGGCGTGATGCCTCAAACACAGAAAAAACAGCCGTATATCAGCAGCCACATTTGAGAGCTACCATCGCGTTCCTTCTAGACCAATAGATCTGTCTCTCCCTTGCCCAAATCACCTCAGGACTGCAGCTATGCGTCAGCAAGCGCCTCAAAGAACGAGGCCACACTCCTCCGGAGTTGCAACACTACCCAAGCTGAGGAAAATCAGCAGGATTTCCTAATGATCCAGTCCCCGGATGGTCCTGTTTTAGAACTGGATGCCCTCCAAAGCCCGTGCCCACGCCTACCCCCGAGTATCACTGCACTGGGTAACAGGGCCTTGAAGGTCACAGTCAAGGCAACATGATCATGGCTGTTCCTTTAGTTCTGAGGCTGCACCCAGCAGTGCTCAGGCGTACTCCGGCTCTGCACCCAGGGATACTCCTGGTGAGGCTCGGGTCCCATTTGTGGGGCTGGGGATCAAACCCGATTGGTCACCTGCAAGGCAGTGCCCTGCCCACTGCAGTTCTGCTGCAGCCCCAGAAAGGTGAAACCAAAGGAGGCCTGAGGGTGGGGCCTGAATCTAAGTGCACCGCAACAACCACAGGCGCGAGAGTCTGCGCTCTCCACAAACGGGACGGACGGCACTGGGACACGGGAGGCACGGAGGGCAGGCGGTCCTAAAGGGCCGGGAGGTGCAGGGGGCCAAACAGAAACAGCCAGGGGGAGCCTGCCTGCTCTGCAGCACTTCTCTTCCTTCCCGCCTTCCCTCTTGCCTGAGCCACATCTGGGGGTGCCTAGGGCTTACTCCTGCCTCTGCACTCAGGGTCTCCTGGCAGGGCTTGGGACCGATCCGGAAGGGGCCATGTGCAAGGCAAGTACCCTACCCGCTGTACCGTCTCTCCCCCTATTGCATTTCTTGAGTAAAAAGGGGTCATGAAATAAAGGGGCGGGGGTGAGGATGAGGCAGCCCTGAGCGAGGCCCCCGCCTTCTCTGGAAGACGGTCTTCATAGGGAAGCCACCGTTCTCTTCTGTCACGTCCCTCGTCTGAAGACTGTGGAGGGGCTCCCTCCTCCCAGAAAAAGACACTTCTCAGCATGCCATTCAACGTTTACCTCTTGGGATATTTTTCTCTCGCACTCCCCAGTTAGTCAAAGCCGAGCTTAGGGACCCTCTGGGCAGGGAGTTGGTACAATCACTCAGGGGTCTCTCCCTTTCACGGCCTTTTTGGGAGGGCAGCCGGCCGCCTGCCTCTTTCTTCGGGAGCCTGCACGGCTCTAAAGCACCTTACCTAGTCCCACAAGGCACATTCTTCACTTCATCCGTCTGCAGAGTGGTCTGCAAATAAAGGAGACATACAGTCCGGTCACATGGGCAGCGACCAGCAAAGTGACTTTTCTCAAAACCCCTGACGAATCTGCACATGAATACATGTTTTGGGGTGACATATGCCTTCTTGTTAAGCCCTCCTCGCCTTTACTTGAAGGTGTGAGGCTAAACCAGACAGCCAGCCCAGCTTCACTGGCGCTGAGCCAGCCTATAGAATAAGATGAGTGAAAAGGACCTCTCCACCCCTTCCACTTCCTAGCCCGGAAACTGCCAAGTGATTTAGCCTGTCTTGGCCTGTCTACCTAGCCTGGCCCTTTCTCATGCGACTGTGAGGCTCAACTGGGAAAACGTGCATGAATGCACCCCTGAGCGCAGTAAACGCAGGAGACTCTGACTGGGACGAGGCAGACGAGGTCTCCCGGGAGAAGTGATTCTCCGAGCCTCACCCTCAGCGGCCAGACTTCCCAGCAGGCGGGTCTGAACTAGCCAGGCCTTACATCTGGCTGAGCAGAGCCCACTCCCCCTTGCAGATGTCATTTTCCCTTGCCAAGTTCAACCTTCCACTACCCGTCCCCAATTATGTTTCCCATATCTGAAGTCCAACTAGGAATCAGCAAAATGACCACATATTTTGTTTCCATCGTCTATGGTAGCCTGATTTTTTTAACGGACAGATACCTCCCCCACCCCCATTTCTCCTTCTATATATTCAGGACAGCTTCTTTTCTGGCTTTGTTATTCAAGTGAAGAAATCTTTCTCAGCTGGTGCTGATGGACCAAGGCAAAGACCCCCATTCAACAATTTTAACAATCTAATGAAGCTTTAAATAGCCTCGGAGCCTACTTTTTATAGATACTGTCCCTACGGACATGAAAGGCAGATCAGCCTTCCATCATTACCTAAAAAGGCATCATACTCATCCGAGAGCTACGTATCCACACGGTGCGCTAGCCGACACCCAAGCCTGCACTCAGACACACCCGCCAGCCAGGTATACCTGCACAGACTTATACGACGTGATGAAAGGGAGCATGAGATGGAAACCAGGGCCACTGGTGGAGGTCAGCAGGGCACCGCCTCTGCAGAGGGAGAGAGAGAGGGTTCAGGACGCAAGAGGAGCTAGGACAGCAATCCCGCTTGGGGCCCGCTTTCTCTTTTGCCACAGAAAGGGTCGATAGTGTACCACAGCTGTCCCCCGTCCTTTCCTCTCAGCGGACCCTAATATTCAGGAAGCATGAAGGGGGTCCACAGAAACATTAATCATGCTTCTAAAGCAAGCGAGACAGGCCAAGAGGCCCGGTGACAGCAGACGCCCGGTCCGCACCGAGAGAGAGGAAGTCCGTTACTTTGCCATATCCCCTGAGCTTGCAGCAATCCATCACTGGCAGTTAATTCCAGTAATACAGTTATCAATTAGCCGCTCTGTGCTGGAGTCCAGAGACAGGAACAACCAAAAGTACACCTTATAAATCATTGAGAAATTTCTTCTGGCAGCAGAGTTAGTTGGAAATGATAACAAAATAGAAGCCTTTCGGGGACATATAAGAAGAGAGTGGGGACAAATAACTAACAGAGAGCAGACACTCAGTTTTGGAATTTGTTACTGGCAACCAGAAACATGCAGCAGAACCCATAGCAAAGGGCTCATATTGGTTGGCTTTTTTGCTTTTGGATCACACGCCCGGTAATGCTCAGGGCTTACTGCAGTCTCTGCACTCAGAATCACTCCTGGCATTGCTCGGGGAACCATACAGGATGCCGGGGATTGAACCCAGCCTGGCCACGTGCAAGGCAAGCAAGCACCCTACCCTATGCTCAGGTCCTGGATTCACTGACTTAGAAAGCAACAAATCTGGCTAAGCTTACGAAAGGACAGGAACCCAAGATTTATAAGTGCTTCTGTTTTACATTAAGAAGTCAAAGGTACGTTTTTTTAAAAAGTGCAATAAAATAAGCTGACTTAATGGTTTATTGTAAGAACCAGTACCCTAGGGCTTGCTTGATTATAATAAATCATTCCTAGAGAGAGAGAGGGAGAGAGAGAGGAGATAAAGAACCTGCCATCTAGGCAGGACTGGGAGGGGGAGGGAATTGGGGACATGGGTGGTGGTTGAGGGGCACTGGTGGAGGCGGGGTGCTGGAACACTGCGTGACCGAAACCCCCCAAGCGTGAACAACGTTGTAATTGTATATCTCACGGTGGTATAATAAAATGTTAAAAAAATAAATCATTCCTCGGCCTCTTTCATTATTCCTGAAATACTCATTTTTAAGAAGTAGGCCCAAATCAGGGCAGGCTCTCTCTTCAAGCTCCCATTAAGACCCGGTACTCGTCAGAGAGAGTATGGGTTGGGAGAGAGCTCAAAAGGGGTTGAGCCCATGCCTGTATGCGGGAGGCCTGGGCTTGATTCCCAGCACCACACAGTCCATAAACGGCACGAAGCCAGGAGGGAGCCCCCAGCGACTGCCTAGTGTGGCCCCCCAAGCAGGTGGAGAGAAAAACCCTGGTCTCAGGGATGACCTCTAAGCACTTCTTAGGTTTCGTGTCCAAATCATGACACACGCTGCTCAATCACTATCCCTGGCGTTAACTCAGAACGCTATTTTTATACTTAATGCTTGCGTGTGTGACCCTCTCTCCCGGGTCACTGAGAGCAGCTCAACCTGCAAGAGTCTAACGAAATACAAACGCGACATCCGGCAGAATCTTGGCAGGAAAGGGGTATTTTCACTCGAGGGTCGGCTTCTCCCAATCCAGCCTTACCTGTAATATACCCCAATATGTCCCTCTTCAATTTTGTGCACAGATGAGAAGATGGACGCACAACAAAAGCTTCGCAGCCACAGCCACAATTGCGCCCAACTGAGCCATCGGGAACCTTGATCCTAGGGAGAGAGACACGGAAAATGTGTGTGGTGTGAGGAGCGACACAAAAAGCTCAATGGGACTGGCGAGCAATCCACCAAACTCGGCTCCCTCCACATGCGTGGCCGCTGCGACTAGATCAGGAGGCTGGAGCTCAGGGGCCCGCACGCCTGTTCTCCACGGAACCATGGTGGCAGTGGGGTTCCCACCTCCCGGAGGCGGCGCTGGCTCCAGCTGCAGCCGTGGTCCAAGGAGTGCCAACTGGGCATGGCTCAGAACACAGCCTTCTCTTCCTGTGAACACGGAAGCCGCTGTCACTTGGAAGGCTCGGACCACAAAAGGGCAGGGGAGACAGCTGCGCAGGGCTGGCCCAAATTACAGAGGACGGCAAATGCCAGGCACTTGCGGCTGTGTAATTCTGGTCAGAGCCTCCCCGTGCTTAATTGCTTGCCATTTCAAAGGAAACCAGGATTGACTCCTTCCAGGGACTGGAGCCACCGCGACCGCACGCAATGCCCAGGTATTGGTGGGTTCCGACAAGGGACGGGGGCTCTGCACAGGCGTGAAGCCACACGCCCTCTGTCCCATATGGCGGGCCGGGGCATGGGGGCCCTTTGCAGCGTCTCTGAGGCCTCCCAGCACGTGTTTGGAGAAAGGGCTCCTGGGTCTAACTGCGTCCAGGCACAAGAGCCTTAAGGACCTGGCATATGGACACGCGCGGGGCCCAGGAAACTCACATCAGCGCTCACGACGCGGGTGTGAACTCGAGCCCCGGTGCATTCGCGCAAAGCGTGGCACCCTGCCCGCGGCTTCTAATGCTACAGCCGCGAGGCGCCAGTTCTTAGTTTTTAATCGGGGGCGACCTCCTGCTACCGAGCGATCCGCTCTCGCGTCCGGTCGGCACTGCCCTTCCCTCCCCGGGCCTCCCGCGCCCCTTCCCGCGCGGT